>CALNHX010002742.1:0-169095 GCA_940337035.1 Agriotes lineatus | reverse complement strand
CACTATCGAATGCATGTTTGAAATCTATAAAGACCATGTGCAGTTCAATGTCGTATTCATATCCTTTCTCTATAATTTGTGTCAGCATATGAATTGCATCGATCGTTGATTTCCCTTTTCTGTATCCTTGTTGATATTGTCCTAGTCCCTTCTCTGTGTATTTAGTCAGTCTGTTTCTTACTATTGTTGTTAGTATTTTGTATGTTGTGTTTAGCAGCATAATGGGCCTGTAGTTATGGCATTTTGTGGGGTCTCCTTTTTTGAAAATTGTTATTATTAAACCGTTTCTCCAATCTGTCGGTAGCCTCTCTTCTCTCCATATATCTGTTATTAATTTATATATCCTTTTTTGTAACACTTCTCCGCCACTTTTAATTAGTTCATAATTGATTTCGTCTGGCCCTGCTGCTTTATTTAATTTTAGTTGTTTTACTACTTCCATAAACTCTTCGTATGTCGGTACTTCTTCCTCAGTGTCTCTATCGTCCCTTATCTCTTCATATTCTTTTATTTCCATAGTACTGTTGTATAACTTTGAGAAGTGTTTCTTCCAATCGCTTTTCTCAATTTTGGGTGTGGTTCTTTTTTTACTAAGCTGTTCTTTAATATGTTGAAAGAGTTTGCTGTTGTCCTTATTATTTTCTTCCAGCGTCTGCATCTGCTCGTCGATCCAGGCTGATTTTTTCTTTGTGTACAGCTTCGTAGCTTCTTGTTTTATTCTTTTGTATTTATCTCTCTCCTCCTCTCGTTGTGTTTGTAGCCATTTTTGTCTTGCTTTCATTTTTTCTTTGCTTCTGCTTTGGCATTCTTCATCGAACCACTCCTTTGGTTTGCTGTTTTCCATAGGTCCTAATATTCTTTCTGCTGCTTCTAGTATCACCGTCTTTATATTGTTCCATTCTGTCTCTACCTCAGTCTCTGCTTGTCTTTTTAGTTTGTTTTCAATTGCTGTATTGAATTCTTTTTTTATTTCTTCCGTGTTTAGTTTTTTTGTATTCCAGACATTTCTTCTTTTGTTACTTTCCACATTTTTCAGTATTTTTCTTTTTATTGTTCCTATTACCAGTATATGGTCGGTATCGGCGTTGGCTCCTCTGTATGATCTTACGTCTTGTGTAATGCTTTTCCATTTTCTTGAGATTAACATGTGATCTATTTGGTTGCCATCTGTTTTGCCGGGTAACATCCAGGTTATTTTATGCTCTTTTTTATGTATGAATCTTGTACTCATTATATATGTATTTGTCGTTGAGGCTAGGTTACACAATTTCGTTCCGTTGTCATTAGTACTTTCGTGAATGGTTTCTTTTCCTGCTACCTCTGTATTGTACTCTTCCTTCCCAATCTTAGCATTGAAATCGCCTATTATTATCAATATATCGTTTCTGTGTATGTCTTCGCAAGTTGTCTCCACTTTGTTATAGAATTCTGACTTCTCTTCTTCACTTGCTTCTTCAGTGGGAGCATAGCAGTTTACTATCGATATGTTAGCTTGTTTATTCCCTATTCTTAGGTAGGATATTCTTCCGTTTATTGCTTTGAAGTGTATTACTTTGTCTTTAGTTTTCCCTCGAACCATGAAACCCGTTCCATTTCTGCCCCTTTTCTTTTCTCCGGCGTAGTACAGTGTATAATCTTTCTTTATAATTTCGCCTTCGCCTTGCCATCTTATTTCCTGAAGCGCTAAAATGTCAACTTTATATCTCCTTCATCTCTCTTCAAGTATCTCTTGCACTTTCCCTACTGCTAACATGGTTTGAATATTCCATGTCCCGATTTTAAGTATGTTTTCTTTCCCTCTTTTACGTTTTTCCTTTTTGTAGTATTTATTTTTCTCCTTGTCATTGTCCATTTCCGTTGGCTTTGTTTGTTATCTTTTGTTCTGCCCGACCGTTATTTTTTAATAGTTTTTTGGAAGCGTGGGGCTGTCTTCTTCTTCTTCCATATATAAGTCTCTTGCGTTGTCCATTGTCCATTCCAGAGTTGCCCCTCCACCCACAGTTTTTTGAAGCCCATTTTAACTCTTTTGCCTTTTTTCTTTTCTGTTTCTGCTAAAGCCCTTTATTTTGCTTTGGATTCTGCGTTCATTGTAGGTTCTGTCTTCATCTATGTAGATTTCTGTACCTTTTAATATTTTCTTTTCCTTCATAGTCTTTCTCTTGTCCTCAATGTTTCTGAATTTCGCAATCACACACGGTATTTTGGTTCTTTGTGGGGATTAGCGTTACTTCTTGTATCTCTGCTTGTATCTTTAATTTGGTGTTTAGGAGATTTTCCAGAGAATTAATTAGTCTTAGTAAAATTAGTATAGACATAATCATTGTCAGCGAAACATGGTTTAACAGAGACGAATGTAAATATTACAATATTGTAGGTTATAATAGCGAACACAGTTGGCGGCTAGGAGAAAAAAAGTGCAGGGGGTGTCTCAATTTTTCTAAAAAATTATTTAGAATATAGCATTATCCAGAATTATGAAACTGAGTTCAATAATCTACTAATACTAGAAGTAACAAAGTAATGTACAAATAACGAGTAAGTTGTTAGTAGTACAGGGGGGAGTTTATAGAAGCCCCCAGTCACATTAAAGTCGATCTGGACAATTTTGTAGATAAAATTGAAGAAATATTGCATAACACACAGGGAAGTGCAATAATAATAGGAGATATAAATATGGATATAGGAGACCAAAGAAAAGAAGAAAGGGAGGTGCAATTAAAATCACTACATAAGCACTATTGAAACATATGCTTTTAGAATCTTAAACAAACTACCTACGAGAATAACTGAAAAAAAGAGTAGCACCATCGACCATGTCATAACTAACTTAAGCAATAGAAAAAAAATAACAATATACAACATCAACAATGGTTTCAGTGATCACAACATGCTTTTAACTAACATAAAAAATGAGAAACATAGCGATAGAAGTGAGCAAAATGAAATGCACAAAATAAGTACTGTATGTCTAAATAAGGTAACTCAACATCTAAAGAATAATCCTATAATCATAAAAGAACCTTACAGATGTAAATAAGATGTACGATGAATTTATAACACAATTAGGACAGGCAATTGAAAAGGGTACTAAAAAAAGGTTTATAAAGAATCACAGTAAAAAAGAAAACGATGTACCCTGGATGAATGCACACTTAAAAAAAACTAATTATTACAAAAAATAAGGTTTATCAACAAGTTAGAAAAAGTAAAGACAATGGAAATGCACAGGAAGAATATAAAAGTATAAAAAACAAAATAACGACCGTGAGACGTAGTCTACAGAAAGAATATTTTAATTCTAAACTAGAACGAGACATAACGGACATGAAGCAAACATGGAAGACTATAAATGAGATAATTAAAACAAAAAGCAAAAAGTAGAAAATAAGCACATCAAATTAACAAATGGAACTGTGGAAATTGAAAATGGAAAACAAGTAGCCAACATTTTCAACGAATACTTCACTGAAGTTGGAAAGGCTTTATCCGAACAAATAGAAACGAAAGACAACGACCAAATAACAACAACAAAATTATCCGCATTCCCAAAACTACCGTAAACTTGTAGCAATACAAACAACCTCAGAAGAAGTACTAAAAATAATAAACAAAATGAAAAACAAAAAATCTAAGGACAATGATAATCTGTCAAATATTATATATATAAAAATCTCAAATATGATTTACTTGAAGCAATAACACTGATAATAAACACATCACTTAAATCTGGGGAAGTACCCACAAAAATTAAAAATAACTAAAGTCATACCAATCCATAAATCGGGACCACCAAATGATCCAAGTAACTATCGACCCATTTCGATTATACCAGTAATGTCAAAAATCATTGAATCTGTCGTAAATCAAAGGATAAGGGAATACTTGGAAGAAATAAAATTCTTTGGTAGAGAACAATACGGCTTTCGAAAAAATAGTAACACGGAAATTGCGGTGGCAGATTTAATTACTGAGGCTGCAAGAATCAATAGATAAAGGTTTATTATCAGGAGGAATTTTTGTAGATCTTCAAAAAGCCTTTGACACTGTAAAAATAGACCTCCTCTTTAAGAAATTGGAAGCAGCAGGGATTGATGGAGCAATATTAAAGTGGATTAAGAGTTACCTAAGTAATAGAACACAGTATGTTGCATGTAAACAAAGTGAAAGGGAACATGCTAAGAGTACTAACGTACGGTGTGCCGCAGGGATCAGTTTTGGGACCTCTATTGTTTCTAGTGTATATAAATGATATCAGCCAATGTCAATTTAGAGGAAAAGTTAAATTATATGCTGATGATACAAATATTTTCTATCAAGGCACAACAGTACCAGAAATAATGGATGAAATGCAAGAGGATTTAAATACCCTTAGTGAATGGTTGAGACTTAATAAACTGTCGTTAAATTAAAAAAAAACCACATATATGATAATAAGCAGCAATACAATTGATCATGAGAACCAACTTAAAATAAATGGAGCAGTCATAAACCAAACCAGCTCAGTGCAATATCTAGGTCTGACAATTACAAATAACTTAAAATGGGACAAACACATTGAAACCATAAGAAAAAAGATTGCAGGTGCATCCGGTATACTAAGAAGACTCAGGACAGTTGCTTCCGAGGCAGTACGACGTGCAGCCTATTTCTCACTAATCAACAGCCACCTGAGGTATCCAGGTATCTCATAATTGTGTGGGGAAACACAACCAACATTGCAATAAAACCACTACAAATCATACAAAATAGGGCAGTTCGTAATACTTTCGATCTGTCACTACAAAGTCACAGAGTAGATATGTACACGAATAACAATATTTTACCAATAAAGATCATAAGAGATATGGAAATTTTACTTTTCACTCACAGAGTAATAAAAACGCAAAGTATATCTACTATAATTCTAACCACAAACAACCAGATGCATACTCACGATACAAGAAGAAGGAACAATTTGCATACAGAAGCAATACGAACAACAAATTATGGAAGTAATTCCCTAAAGCACAAAATGATATCGCTATATAATGGACTACCAGAGTATATAAAAACAGAAAACAATCTGCGAAAATTTAAAAAGGAAATTAGAGTCATACTCAAGAATGACATACAAGAACATTTCATTTAAAGTAAAGCTGTAGTAGAAAGTTTCGTCTTTCTTCATTAGTACCTACTACCCTAGCGATATTATTTACATGTACATTCTATACACCTAATTAGTAGTTACCTAAAATCTAGTTATTTTTTTAGTTATAATTTAGTTATAATTTAGTTATAATTTAATCTAGTTATATTTTTCTTAGTTATAATAAAATCATTTGCACAATTCAACTATTATAATCCAATAATGAGCTTTAGCTCTTGGATATGTAAGTATGAAATAAATAAATAAATAAATAAATAAATATCTTTTGTGTTGGTATTTTTTTAAGGTCCCAATAAGTTGCAGTATTTCATCTGCTGAAGTAGGTCCGAGATATAACAATTCTCAAGGGGATTGCAGCGCATTCCTTAGTAGTGCACCCGAATCCGCACAATTTATATTACCCTTGTTAATATTTTCTGAGCCAACCGTGATGAAATGTTTGTTGAACTCGTTGGCCAGTATATCGGTTTTAGTACTGCGTTTATTTTTAAATTCTTCATTGATTATATCCCATACCTATGTTTTAGTTTTACAAAGTCTATAGTTAATTTAATAAATTTAATAAACAGTGTGATGATCCATTAATACAAGCTTAGATGCTGAATTTTCCATTTAATTTTTGTGAATGCCATTTCTAAAATGGGATTTAATTTAAAAATCTTGTGTTGTTTTGAAAAAAACTATTTGGGAAGCACAAATTGATGTGACAAGTGTCAAGTTAATTACACGCATGTGAACTAATCGAAGACGCTGATTTTGTTTTTGTAGCCCCTTTGACCAAAAATTTACATGATTGCACTGTACTTTGTTGTAATTAAGAGAATTACTAAATATTGTCCCAAAGAAGAGTGGAGATTGATGACTGTTGGCAGTTTGGTCTATCGTATTTGGATACCAACGATGAAATTTTCTAATTATCTTTAAAAATCAAGTTAATTTAACTCTAAATGAGCCAAAGATGTAAATTTTATTAAATAAAATGACTAAAATTTTCACTTATTTATAATACCATGAGTAGTCAAAGTTCTGTCGACTATTTTTGCGGTGGTGTCACGAATGTTCATTGCGCTTCGATACGATTAGGGCGAGTGCGTTAGCGAAGCGCAATGTACATGAGTAGTGATACCACCGCAAAAATAATCTACTTAACTTTGACTAAGAATGGTATTTGAGGGACTATTCATCGAACTGAAACCATTTTTTAAAATTTGTTTATCCTGAAATTGAGTTGTACCTTTTCTTTTAATAAATAAGTGTTGTTGTTACTATATGTTATAACTTTTAATTACTTCAAAAAATTGTTAATTAAAACCATTAGTGAAAATTGTCGATTATTTTCACTAGTGAAAATTGTCAATATAGTTCATTTTTGTTGGCTCAAAGTGTCAAATCTTTTATTTTTATTGGTCAGTTTTTGACAGATGACAAGTGAGTTGAATAGTCATTATCATTTTTATTTATTTATTTATTTATTTATTTACGTATTAGGGATATAATAGGACAAACCCAATACTATATCTACTTATACATTGATATAAAACTAAATGTAGCATTAATTTAAATATGAAAATTAGAAAAACTGTTCAAGTCACAAAACATACGAGGGATGTTCTCTTTCTATTGAGCCTAACACACAAAAAGACCTTGGTTTGTCAAAATAACTTTATTATAGCTTCTCATACGCCATAACATATGCCTTAAAAAGATGTACAAAAATTGAAAGACCCAACACAATACGAAACACTAAAACACGAACTAAATAAAAATATAAAGATGCATGGATTGCATGACGGAACAAATAACATAAATAATACAGTAAATGCAGAACACAGAATTAGTTTGGAATAAGTTAAAATCAACCATCATTAATGCACAAAACACCATTACTGCACATGATTGCAATAGTAACAAAAAACCCTGGATGACTCCAGAAATTTTAGCATTAATGGACAAAAGAAGAAGCTATAAAAACAAAAACCACAACAGTACCAACAAATACATCACACAATACAAAGAAGAATACGGGAAGCAAAAGAACAATGGTTAAATGAGAAATGTAACGAAATAGAGGAACTAGAAACAAAACACGATTCTTTTAACATACATAAAAAGATTAAAGATATTACAAGCTTTCCAAAAAAAAAAAACAATAATAAAATCATGAATAAAAACAATAAATTAATAACAAACAAAGAAGAACTACACCAAGTCTGGAAGGAACACGTAAAAGATATGTTCGAAGATGAGAGAACAGAATCTCAACATGTAAGTTTGGCAGAGCATGGACCAGACATACTGAAGGTGCAAATCACAAAAGCACTACGAAACGCAAAAAATTATAGAGCTGTCGGACCAGACCAGATTTATAATGAATTTCTGAAACTCTTAGGGCCGGTTGCAGAAAGCAATGTTAAGTCTAGTGTTAGCTAACGCCGCGTCAAAGTGAACAAAATCACATTAAATTTTGTTTACTAATGTATTAGTTACCATAAGCATTTGAGATTTGATTTGTTTTTGTTCACTTTGACGTCGCGTTAGCTAACACCAGACCTAACATTGCTTTCTGCAACCGGCCCTTAGACGAAGAAAACATTGAATTACTCACCAGCCTATTTAACTCAGTTTATCAAACTGGAATATTACCAAAAGATTGGTTGAAATCAATTTTCATCACTATACCGAAAAAATCAAATGCAAACAAATGCGATGAATTCCGTCTCATAAGCCTAATGAGTTATGTACCGTTACGGCCAACTCAAAGTGCACGGCAGATTTTTAGCGTGTAATACGATATTCTAATCATAGACGTCGAGTTTTGACGTTTACGTTTGTCATCAACTGTCATAGAACTGAAAACTCGAAAAATTCCCAGACATTTGTCAGAAGCAGAGAAAATGCGAGCTATTACAAAACTGGAAGAGAACTGGTCGCTGAGTCAAGTCGCAGCAGATTTGCATGTCAGCAAGAGCTGCATTTTCAAAATTAAAAATCGTTGGCAGTAGAGACTTCTGCAAGAAAAGTTTTTTTAACCTCAGAGAACACAGAACGAAGAATACAGTTTGCAACCAACTATTTGAATGAAATCGACGATTTTTGGAACAGGACTGTTTTCTCAGATGAAAAGGTATTTCAATCATTTACCAATTGACGATTAAGGGTGTATGGACCACAAAATTCAAGATTTGAGGAACAATATTATGTTCAACCCTTAAGTAGTGGACGATTCTCTGTAAACGTATGGGGATGGATCAATGCTCACGGATCTGGGGCATGCTATAGAATTAATGGTCGACTGAATGCTGAAAATTATTGCAATATTTTGCAAAATGTGATGCTGCCATCTGTAAGAGAGGCCTTTCCTAATCAATTTACTTTTCAACAGGCAAGATATTACTTGAATTAATTAATTTTGTTTATGTTAACGTAATTGATAACATTATTTTCACAGGATAACTGTCCTGTGCATGCAGCAGGGATGGTTTGATGAGAATAATATCAATTTATTACCATGGCCTGCAAAAAGTCCGGACTTGAACCCTATCGAAAATGTTTGGGGGTATTTAACTAAAAAAATTTATACCAGGGATTTTGCACCAAACAACGCAGATGAATTATGGGAAAGAATAATAAATGCTTGGAAGGAACTGCGAGGATACAATATGGAAACATTGGTCAACCCTATGCGAAACAAACTGCAAAGCGTAGTAGCAATTTAAGCAATTGAATACTGATACATATTTATTAAATACATATTATTACATGTATAGTTTGTTTACTTGTGAAACTTTGCTAAAATACAAACATTAAAAAAGTAATATCTATTCTTACAATCACAAGCAACGCCACTGGAGAAACCCTCATTTAATAAGCCGAAAAATCGCAAAAATAACCATAGTAACAAAAAACCGTGCACTTTGAGGTGTCCGTAACTGTACTTAAACTATTTTTAAAAACCCTACATTGTAGGATATACAAGAAATGTGAACAAGATCTAAGTGATTCACAATTTGGATTCCGGAAGGGATTTGGAACCAGAGAGGCGCTATTTAGCTTAGCAGTACTATTGCAAAAATGTAGAGATCAGCAGAAAGATGTCTTCATTTGTTTCATTGATTATGAAAAAGCGTTCGACCGCATTAAACATAGGGAATTAATGAAAATACTGGCGGAGAAGGGCCTGGACTACGAAGACATAAACATCATCAAAAATCTTTACTGGAACCAGAATGCCACAGTAAGGTTGGATAATGAATACACCGAAGTTATTCCAATTAAAAGGGGCGTTAGACAAGGTTGTGTCCTCTCACCTTTATTGTTTAACATCTACTCAGAAGATATCTTTAGAAGAGCCTTCGAAAACACAGAAGATGGCATAAAAGTAAATGGTGAGTTAATTAACAATATCCGGTATGCGGACTACACGGCAGTGATTGCAGATAGCTTAGAAGGCTTACAGCGCTTGATGGATGCAATAACTCGAGAAGGAGATGCAGCCGGATTAAAAATAAACACTAAGAAGACAAAATTCATAATATGCAGCAAAATACTAATAGCACAAACCCAATTGACTATATAACCAACAAATCATGAAGGTAACAAAATTCAAATACCTTGGTTGCTGGTTGACGGAAGATGGCGACCCGGATCTGGAGGTAAAAACAAGAATAGAATTGGCAAGAGCGTCCTTCCTAAGATGAAACAGTTACTTACGAACCGCAGCCTGCAACTTGCAATAAGATACAGATTTGTGCAATGTTATATATACTCAGTGCTATTATACGGAGTCGAGGCCTGGACACTCAAGGCAAATACGGAAAAGAGATTAAACGCGTTCGAACATTGGATATTCAGAAGAATGCTGCGCATATCGTGGACAGAACACATTACAAACGAAGAGGTGCTGAGAAGAATGCACAAAGAAAAGCAACTGCTAACAATTATAAGAAAATTCTGGTGTGATACACGCACACAACTTCCTTTTACAGTGATCTTATAATTAGCCAAAAATTTGATTTTTAATTTTTAAGCATTTGTCAAGAATTTTCAAAAATTAGAAATTTTACAAAAACGGTACAAAATAGTGTTAGTTCAAGAGACAAATTTTCGCTAGAATTTTAAGCTGAATTCAAAAATGTAATAATATACCGGGTGTTCTATTTAAAATAGGAGTTAATAAAAAAAATAGAAAAAAAAACATAAGAAACCCATTTTAGAAGTATTCAACTGGAAAATCAACTATCTCACATCAATACACATTAAAAATGTAATAAAAATGTAAAGTTTAAAAAAAATCGTTAGCCGTTTTTAAAAAAATCGAAAAAAACTGAAAAATCACAAGAGTAAACACCTACTTCCGGTTATGCGATTTTCTTCAAAAGCTTGCTGTCGCATCTACATAGTACACAAAACTTATATATAAAGTTTCAACGCCATACCTCTTTCCGTTTTTGAGATATTCTGTTCACAGATAGACAGACACACAGACAGACCAATGAAAAAAAATATGTTTCTTGGGTTCAGGGGACTCTGAAACGTGAAGATCTGTTGAAAACTCAATTTTGAATTTTTTGGGTGAATCCAATACTTCCTTTATTGTAAAAGGAAGTAAAAAGGAAAACAGCATACCTGGGATACTTATACCGAAATGATAAATACAACATCTTACAGCTTATTATGGAAGGTAAAATCAACGGAAAAAGGGGACAAGGTCGAAGAAGATGCTCCTGGCTCAAAAATATCAGAGACTGGACACATATGAGTACCCGTACATTGATCAGAACAGCTAAAGACAGAGACAATTTTGCTGAAGTTGTTGCCAACATTCATTAAAGAGAAGAAGAAGATAGCTTCTCAAAATATTTTCCGCCACAGTCAATACATTTTTGCAATGAATGAACCAATTTTCAAAACACTTTTTCCACATATCCGAAGGCATGTTATTTACTTCCTTTTGAAAGGCTTCGATAGCTTCATCGGCTAATGTAAATTGCATTCCACGCAACTTATCCTTAACCTGAGAAAACAAAATAGAGTGTCAAGTCGGGACTGTATGCCGGATGACCCATTTTTTCAATGTTTTGCTGTGTTCCAGCAACAGTGTGGAAGTAGCGTTATCATGGTGCAGGATGATCTTCCCTCTTGGGCGCTTTTCACGAATACTTTTGACAACCATAGGCAAACAAACTGTCGTATACCATTTGGCATTGACAGACCTACAATTATCAAGCGCCACAATTGCGACATGCCCAGTATGTCCAAAAAAACTGGCGATCATTTTCTTATTACGGCTCTTTTCACGAATAACTTTGGTAGGAGCCTTCTCACTTTCAAACACCCAAACAGCTGACTGTTGCTTTTTTCAGGGTCGTATGAATATATCCAACTTTCGTCGCCTGTAACTATGTTATGTACCAGACGAGACAATTCGTGGCCAAAGCGTTGGAGTGTAGCTTTACACCAATCGATACGATCGTGCTTCTGAGCTTGTGTTAAATTGTGTGCTATCCACCGCGCACAGAGTTTCCATACCTTCAAGTGATCGTACAAGATGCTATTGATTGCTTTCACACCTATACCTAAGACTGCCTGAATGGAACGGACGGTAACATGACGATCTTCCTCTATCATGTTACGTACGATGGTGATTTTCTCAGTTACAGCACTCTTTGGGCGCCCTTTATGAAACTCGTCACTTAAGGAAGAACGACCAAACCGAAATTCATTGTACCAGCGTTTTATAGTAGCTAATAAACATGATTCACTGATAAACACGGACTTGAGTTCATTAAAATATTCTTCACGGCTTAAACCGCGTTTGAAATTGTAGAAAATGATTGCTCGAAAATGCTCTTTCCCGAACTTCATGGATTTTGCAAAAGGTGTTTACTTCAAACGAGTACAAATTAAGAACGGCAATATGTATTTTCGTTCTGTCACTTGCTTTAGACTTACAAACATTGACGTTCACTTGTTATAACAACATCTCCGTAAAAAAGTCATTGCCTACTAGATAGGCTCAACAGAAAGAGAACAGCCCTCGTACTTGGTAAATGCCGAAATAAACACATTAACTGCCGGTCTTATAAAGGTCATTAATCTGACGTTAACTTTAATTCGCTGTTAAAATAAACAAAAGCGCATCAAAATTTGTTTACTAATGAATAAAATGTCATAAGCACTAACATTTTGATGCGCTTTTCTTTACTTTAACAGCGAATTAAAGTTAACGTCAGATTAGTGGTCTTTATAAGACCGGCAGTAAATTACTGATTTAATAACGTTCATTCAGGAAACACCCTGATGTATGGCATTTTTTTAAATTTCAGGAAGGTCAAATAAAAAATGTTAATGTCCAAAAACAAATTGTTGTATGTTCTGCACATTCTTAAGATAGGAGAATTATTGAAAACAAATGTGTTAAAACACGGAATGTTAAACAATGGTGGTAATCGTAAAGAGCGACGTGGAGTGTTGAAATTAATGTATTGTAAAATTTGGGGACAATCGATGACTGAGTTTACTATTTTGTAAAGAAGCATTATATCGGCTATTTTTCATCTCTCTGCCAAATTTAACATCCCTTGCTGCTGAAGACCACTATTGTAATTATTGATGGGTTTATTCAGTTTCATATAAAGATGTTTAGTAAATGTTTTCTGTACTCTCTCTTTGAAACCGATCACCTGCTATATACTGACTTCGCTAAAGCTTTGATAAAGTTGATCCCAAATTTTAATTAAGAAATTGAAAGCTGTCAGATTTGAACTGCCAATGTACCTATATGGGAATAACATAAAAAAATTAAAAAGTCAAGCAACCAAAAATGTTTTGGTTGAATCAATTCATATGGATCGATCCTACTGGATTTCAAAATTAATACTCAAACGCCTGATTAAATATTTATTAAGCAACTTCTAAAAGAAAATACATTCATACATTCACATCTTATCAAACATTTATGATAAATAAAAAAGAAAATTTATTTATTTTAAATACGTACACTATAATAGGGTTACATTTATTAAAGTACATGACAAATGTGAAAATAATTAAAAGAAAAACAATATCTAAAATTATTTGCAATTGAAAACTGAGATATATTTATAATTGGTAAACAAAAACAATTAATTGTCGTCTATACTGATATTTTACTACCCTTACATAAATATACAACACATGAAATAAAATCACAATGATATAAAACATTACGTAAGTTAGTGAGTTACACTTCAGCAGTAGATGAAAAGATCACTTTATAATTTCAAACGAAAAAAATAAAACATCCGAATTTTGCATTGTAGCGTAAGTGCGTCTTAAAGCAAGTTTCTCTGTGATATTCTCACCAAATTACGTAATAATAAATATGGTAGACAACTGTCCACAAACCAGGTAGTACCCCCAGAGTTGAGGGTAGCGAGTGGTTCGTACCCTCACAGTTGAGGGTAGCGAGTGGTTCCCTAACAACAACCACCACCCTGCGACCCCCCTTGGCCTCCTGCTCCTGGCAATGAGGGATTGGTGGGCGAGTGCTGTGGTCCAATTTTTATGCCATTAGCCTGTGAAATATTGGTATGTTAACTTCTACGCGTTTCAGTACTACAAGTAACAAACCTCATTGTTGATATCAAACACGCCCTCTTGAATTTTCTCATAGATTTCCTTGGCTGTGTTAATGAAAGCTTCTTCTACGTTAGCTGCAGTTTTGGCAGAAGTTTCCATAAAGACTAGACCGTGCTCCCGAGCAAAAGCTTCACCTTCTTCTTTTTTCACTTCACGTCTGCTCTCTAAATCACTAAATAACAATTTATGTTGAGTGGTTTATATTTTTTACAAATGTTATTTTTTTAAATTTAGCCTTTAGCCTATTTGATAATAGTTAAATATAATTGATATAGTAATATAAAGGGTGGCCCAATTATTAGTTATTAATTACTTCAAATAGTGCACATTCAAAGAAAAAAGTAAAACATGTAAAAGTTACGAGGGGAGCGGAAATAGGGTGCGACCACTATTTACTATGGATGGAGTTCACAGTTAAGAGAGAAAAAAGAAGATGAAAATAGAAGGATTGTAAAAGAAAATGAGATCATACAAGCTAAAAAATAAAAGCATTAAGGAAATATCAAAACTTAAAGAGCCTATTGAAAACAGCTAGATAGAGCTGTGGCGTGATTAAAATAAGAAAATAACAAAATAGTGGACGATAGGAATAGAGATAAGGGATAAAAAATAATTTAAAAACCCTTGAAAAAATATCTGACTGCAAAAGCATGGAAGACAGAAATACAAGGAAAACGAAAAATTGTAAAGGATAAGGTAACAGCAAGTAAAGTAATAAAATGGACAGAATTTGGGAAAAAATGGTAACAAATTACTAGGAAAACTAGAAACTATTCTAAGACATAACGACGGCAAATAAAAAAAAATTAATGAAGAAAAACGTTAACTAAAGATGAACATATTATGGGCTGATGGAAGAGATACTTGCAAATTTTGTTAAAAGAAAATGAGGAAATAGAGGAAATGAGAGAGGAGGAATGAATAGTAGTGCACAAGTATCTCCGTGATGCAATGCTTGTACACTTTGTCGATGATAAGGGTGCAGTATTTCTTGATTTATTGTTTGCCATACAAAACTTTGTGATGGCCTCAAATTTCGTGCTATGCTTCTGGTACTAATTTTCATTTCTCCAGTTACAGCATTTATTACGTTTTCACGATCTTGAAAATTTACATCATGCACGCGAATGGGTCTAGAAGGAGCGGCAGTACCAGTCATGCGAAGTCTTCTAAATGAGGTACTGAATACGAGATGCGACGGTTAACGTCTATGGGGAAATCTATTTCGATATTCTCTCGCTGCATTACGAGAATTTCCATTGCAAGGTCCATACACAAACACAATGGCAGCAATGTCAGCGTACATATATCAAACAAGTAGAGACACTCATGCGAAATGTTGAATCCTGTCTAGAGTGCCTGGGACAGTAACTCGGGGGGTATTTCTAAACTTCACTATCAGATGGCAGCACAAAGTTCTACCAATCAGAGCCAGTTACTGGCTCTGCTACCAATCATACGTGATAAAGTAGTGGCGCCATCTGTTAGTACTATTGGAAAGTAGCCCCCCAGAAGCCGTTCAAGGTCATCAAAATCAGTATTTTTACATCAAAGGAACCGACAGTGAGTGTCTCTACTTGTTTGATATATGTACGCTGGCAATGTCTTCATTAGAAAATGGATTCATTGCGAAGTAAAATTGCACAAATACAAATTTTAACAAATAGTGACAGAAAGCATTAACATAAACAAACTATTTTTGCCAGGTGATTATTTAAAATGACAGTTACTAAATTTTATTTTGCTACATCATGACTACTACGATTTTTCAACTTAAACATTTTGTTTTGCTATATCATGACTACCAAGGTTTTTGCAACTTAAACGTTTTAAAAGCGCTATAGTTTCTGAACAAAGAAAGATAGGACATACGTTTATATGAATATTTCTTCAAGAAATTAAATCTACTTTTCATTACCAAAATTTGTAAAGAGGCTAATGAATCACTCTGTATAACCAGGAGGGCTAAGAAGAGAATGGTCATGAAAATGCATGGAAGAGAGAGGGGGAAAAATAGAAACGGGACAGTCAAGCAAGCAATAAAAAGACGGTGTGTTGGGTCAGAAGAGGAGAGAGGAATTAAATGTGAGATGAGAAAATATCAGAAAACAAAAGGTGGCGGGAAATATAGACGAAAAGTGTACTCTAAACTCAATTCCACACTAATGCTACACCAACAGGATGAATGGAGCTAGATTAAGTAACGTGACAGTGCGAAAAGTGACCTCAAAAAATTATTTCTTAATTTGAAAGATAACTTGCTTCTAATTTTTTCTAAATACATCAACTGTAACATTAGTCATGACACTTTTTTAAAGAAAATCTAAAATATTATACAATGTTCTAGATGGCATATGAACACAGGGAGATGCCAATGGTAAATTTCGTTAATGATCAACATCGCCTTTGTAGTCTGTGTAGCGATGCTTTATGAGATCTTGCTTTTTGTACACATAAAATGCATTAATTTACACTGTCCTGCTCAAATTATTTAACGATGTAGAATAATCAATTTTCTATATGTTACAATTTACGAAAAAAAAAAGAAAATGGCATTTTTTCTTTTTCACAAAAATTTACGAATTTTTCTATGTTCTGTATGTCATCAGAAACACTATAAGAGTACAGTAATTTGGCTACCCTCTGTATAAACACTCAAGTTTTTCTTTCAACTAATACAAGAATATAATTGCCTTCAGTAACTTGACAATTGTTGAAAACCGAAGAGTGACAAAATTTTGCTTTAAATTATACCAAATTAAGTGTACAATTTGATTCGCACTCTATATGTGTATAGTTCGTCTTATTTGCCATTAAAACTTGTAACTATGACATGATAAAAAATATCAATAATAGTACTACAATCCGATCGGCAAATTATTATTATATTCATACTGCTACTTTACTATATCGATTAGCATTGCCTAATAAGACTTTCTAACACTGCTAAAATACAATTTATACAAACCTTTTTTACAACATAAAGGATTTAAATGTAAATAAGAACTTGATTGTTATCACTAATAAATTACATTGCTGTGAAAGTTACATATTAATTCTGAATCAAAATGAGGATTACAAAATAGGATGGAAAAGCGTTGTGCAAAAAATTAAGCTGATGTAACAAACCTTTTGTTTCCAATGAGCATAATAACCATGTTCGAGTTGGAATGTTGCCTCGCGTCTTCCAACCACGTTGTGAGATGGTTGAATGTTTCTCTGCGTGTAATGTCATAAACTAACAAAGCCCCAGCAGCACCTCGATAATATGATCGAGTGATTGAGCGAAACGCTTCCTGTCCTGCTGTGTCCCATATTTGAAGCTTAATTTGTTTACCATCGATTGTGATCATTCGAGCCCCAAACTCCACTCCAATTGTGAGGTCGTGCACTGGCTGAAATCGCTTGTCCGTGAACTGCAGCAATAAGCATGATTTACCCACCCCTACAAGAGAGCTTTGTTTACTATCACTTGATATGGCTGGTTACCAAGTCACTATCAGCTGACATGTTTTGTCTATTTAAACGATAATGCATTATTGACCCACGCTTATGCGGGTACCCTTTTAAGGATGGATGTGAATCCTTGGGGAATTTTGGAAATATTCACGAAATGTCAGACCTAATGACTTGTGTTTAATTTAGATAACAAAGCAAGATTTACAAAAATTCACAATTTTAAATTGGACTTTATATGCGCTTACCTGTGTCCCCGATTATAATATATTTAAAGAGATAGGCGTACGACATGTTTCTTACAAAAACTACAATTAACAATCAAATTTGCACTTGAAATCACACAAAAACTAAATTACGGAGCACTGACAGCTGTCTAACGTCATTACCCGAACTGCGCAGTAACACAATGCGTCATCTGAAATTTCCACCCTCGTATTGGTCAATAGATTTCGATCTGTTATTGTTACAGCGGGAATTTTCAAATGTTGCCGATAACGAATATCCCAATTCGCCAATTTGTATAGTTTGGCCATTAATTCTTATATAGATTTTAAAACTGGCTTCTAATAAGCCGCTTATTAACAAAATTAAATTTGTAGATATACCGACTGTATTGTAAGCAGTTATATGGCTCGTTTTTAACAGTTGCAAAATCAACAATACTGCGCAGTTGCACTTCATCGATATATTTTCGTGTTTGACAAAACAAATACAAATTTAATTTTTGTAAATTATTACTTATAATTTCGTAACTTATTGTTATTCACTAGCATTTTAATCACATATATTATTATAGTTTATAGTGGTCAAATAGAATTTAGATCTTTTGCAGTAATAGAATGATTATACATACAGGGTGTCCCACAACCCACACTAAAGCTTCAGGTCACCTTTTCTATCATGGAATATGAACACAAAACTGCAAAAAAAAATGTCCCGTGCAGCTAAGTTTTCTTGTACAGTGTGGTTAATGTTGTCATCTCCAACAGCAAATTATAAGGAACTACTTATAAAGAAAACTTAAACTAAACGCACATTTTATCAATAGGAAATATATTTAAAATAAACATGATTGACTAATTTGTTTTTTTCTATAGCAAATGTTAAAGTGTGCTTTTATCAATTCAAAACAAAAGGTCAAGCTTTACTTTAACAGCAAGGCTAGATAAAGTAGCACTTTAACATCAACGATAGATAATAGTATATTATGTATCAAGTTTTATAAACGTGATTTTAGTCACGAGTTTTATTAAGCACGAGCGAAGCGCAGCGGAGCGAGTGTTTAATAAAATGAGTGACTAATAAGTTTATAAAACGAGTTGCATAGTATACTTTTTCTAGGACCACAAATTTAGTGAATATAACACCATATTATTTCATTAAAATTTTGACATTTATTATATTAGGTTAAATTATGCTTAACAAACGTTAAAGTGACGGTTGAAAACTAACTTGATTTTAGTTTTGGCTGTGGCTAATAAAGCAAATACTATTTGAGCCTAACTTCACCCCATATATCTAATACTTACTATATTGCTAGCGGCTATGAGTGGGAAACTGGCCGATGAAGTGAGACACACAACCAACTCCTTAATGTATACGGTGAGCTGTGCGCAAGCGCGGCGGCGTCGTCCGCCCAATGGGGAAGTGGTCAAGTTTAAAATTCGCTTCTAAAGGCGGAGTTCGAATTCCCACGCATGCGCACGAGACGCGTTATACTCTAAGTGAGACTATGTCGGCGCCGTAATGTTTTCTAGCGTTCCGAGGCCCTACTAGCAATATATGTGTATTATATATATGCTTCACCCCATGACTAAAACATCGTAGCCAACTTCAGCTCATGACTAAGAGGCTCTTTAGTCATAGGTTATGAAGGCATGATTAAAAGGTCACTTAGCGACGTGTATGTTAGTATGTTAAATGGCATTTTAGTTACATGAGTAGAAAAAGTAATTTAATTTTCTAACTTTTATTTAAATTAAATATGACAGCTTCGTATTACCGTAGCAACCCAATCTAGCTACTGACATTTTGAAATGCGATTGACTGTCCTTATTTTCTTTTGAAATTGTTAAAGTTCTAGCGATAGAAAAAATTATTGTATTATACACGACGAGAAAGTTATTTCTATCCACTCTTGAATCATTAAAGTCTCGACTTCGTCTCGACGTTAAACGATTCACTCGTGGATATAATTTAACTTTATCCTCTTGTATAATAAATTACTATTTTCCCTGAGGTTGACATGTGTTACAGACCAAGGACCTCTGGCCCGAGGTCTGTACGTCAACCGAAGGTAAAGAACATGAATATCTCCCGTGGTGCATACAATATTTTATTTACTAGCATATTAGTACGAATAGTATGAAATTTCAAAATCTCATGACATTTAAAATTAGAATATGTAAGTAACATCAGGATTGCCTCATTGTATGGTTGCTAAGACGTTAATTGTAGTTGCATTGTCACCATGAGTTTGAGGGAGAAATAATTTGACAAGTCCCTTGGGAGTTATGAGTAGATTTTTATATTTTGTTTCTATGACGAAAATGTACAATATCATGTTGCTAGTAAATAAAGTATAGTCATTTTTGTATTAAGTGCGCGAAATGAGTGTTTTTTTATGGCGCGTGAGAATGTCAATTTTCGCCGAGACCGTTAGGTCGAGGCAGAAAAGTCATTCAAACGTGCCATAAAAACACGAATTTTGCCACCAAATACAAACAACGTTTTTTCTACAGCCGTCAAAAAAAGAATATTTGATTTTGTTTATGTAAATTCTAGAAATAATACGAACATTAATTTGCTAACATAATATGGAGTCACCTAATGTGTTGTAACTAAGGAAATGGTGTAATTAACCGTTTTTTCACTGCTAGCCGTGAAGAAATATTATTTTTTCACGTGTTAAAAAAAGTTAAACTTCGCGTATCTATAGCGATGCATAAATGTCACGTTTTTTTGACGGCTGTAGAAAAATTAAATTTTCAAACTTTTATTTAAATTAAATATTACAGCTTCGTATTATCCTAGCAACCCAATCTAGCTACTGAGATTTTAAGTTATTACTATCCACTCTTGAATCGATTCACTCATGGATAAAATTTAACTTTATCGCCTTGTATAATAAATTAAGATTAACTATTCGTATTTCGTTTTTGAAATGGCCTTAAGAGATAAAAATTTTGTTAAACTTAAACATGACAACAATGCATATTTATGGTGACCTGATATAAACAAAAAATAAAAATGTAAACAAACATTCAAAATTCTTTATGTACGATCTACTAGTAATTGGCATTTTCAGGCGTAAAGCTAGTTTTTTTCGCCCTCGGGCGATCAGTATCCCTTATTTTCCACTGATCTATTATTTGTTGTTTATATCTGTGATACGAGGTTATATAAAGCAGTCCATAACGCCCTAGGGCGTCATTATGCCCTCTCGAGAGGGCCGATGTTATCATTATGCCCGCTCCTCTAGGGCGTTATGAACTGCTCCGAAAGCTTGTCAAGTTATTTGCGTACCTACTTAAAGTGGAAAATAAAACATTGTATGCACCACCGAAATTACTTGATGTTCATAGTCTTCGGGCGACTTGTAAACCCTCGGGTCAGAGGCTATCAGGTTTGTAAACTTGTCGCCCTCGGAAGGGCATAAACATCTTCATAATGCCCTTGGTACATAAATAACTATTATCGCCTGCTGACGTCATTTTAGCGGGCGGAAATGATTGTACGAATTCTTGTTTCCATTCCACGTTTTATATAATCTGAATCTGCATTTTTAACATTTCGATCGTACATGAAGTTTAGTATGCACCTCAGGCGTAACCAGCATCTTTGGCCCTTATCGTGTTGTAGCCTTTGGTGCTCCGCTCCACGTGCTATAACTTTCACGCCGCAGATCAAAAACTCCTGTTTTACGCCCTTGATATATAAATAACTATGTCAAAT
Organism: Agriotes lineatus; assembly: GCA_940337035.1. Taxonomy (NCBI): domain Eukaryota; kingdom Metazoa; phylum Arthropoda; class Insecta; order Coleoptera; family Elateridae; genus Agriotes; species Agriotes lineatus. Next base: position 147,917 of record CALNHX010002742.1, on the reverse strand, counting down.
TTTGACTGTCAATGACATCAAATTTGCTTCAACCATAATTTGTCTTTGTACCATGGAGCAGTACGCGGCATATGAATATGCAGACATGATATGGATTTTAGGAAACTGCCAAGGAAATTTTAATGATGCACTGCAAGGGTGTACGCCTGACGCTTTCCAAACAGAAGGCACCCCTCTCTTACTGTGATAAGAGCTACAGATGAAAGACTAAGAAAAACTAGGATCATTATTCCAGCTCATGATATGCACGGAGCTCGACCAAGAATAAGGGAATCCAACTTAGAGGAAAACGTTTTACAAATAGTAGCTGAAAATCCAGAAACTAGTATACCTTTCGCGAGTGGTTAGTAGAAGCCCATAGAAGAAATCCTTTGTTTATATAAGCAATGTGTTATGGACGGACGAAGCTATATTTACAAAATAATCATCTTTAACAGTCACAACGAACACATTTGGGCCTATCACAATCCTCATGCAGTTCACAAAAGTACTGTAACGACCTTGAAATCAGGCAACTGCAAACGCGTAAGGCACAGCCGCCAGAAGACGACCTTGGGGACAGCTGCGGACGAATGAGTCATTGTTCCGGAGCTTCGGGAAGCGGCCTTGGACCCAGTTGAGGGCGGATGAGTCATTTTCCAGGTGATGCGAAAGCGGCCCCGATGTGGTGCGTCATGCATGTGTCTGGAACTTCGAGGAAATATGGCGGCGTTTCTGGAACCTCTCCCCAGCGAATATAAATACACGGCCGTCTGAATTCAGAGCAGTTCTTATCAGACTCGAAGCGCGTAATATAAATGAACCCGTATCTATAACCATATAAATCCTTAATGTTTGTCGTGAATAAATAGCCACATAAATTAATTGATATTTAATCCAGCGCATATAAATAAATAGTGTATCGTTGTTAGAAATAGTGCGTAGTTTAAGTAATCCGTCTGTTTGTAAATAATAATAATTACTCGTTGTAAATAAATGTTTAATGCAAGAAGCGTCGTATAATTTTTAAATAGCCCGAACGTAAAAACGTAACAGTGGTGACAGTTGTGCGGTTTGTACCAGGGGCTATAAGAAAATTATTGGACAAACATAAAATAAATAAATTGTTAACAAAGTGCCGATAAAACGACGGTCGGATAAATAAATTTAAGTGTATAGTGTGGATGCCTTTGACGAGATCCCAAAGCAGAAAAATGGAAGCCCAATTAAACCAACTTTTCCAGCTGATCCAAGTTGCCCAGGATAAGGCAGAAAAAGCGCAAGAAGAACTGAAAGCCGCGCAAGAAAAAGCACAAGAGGATCTTAAGAAAGAGATGCAAGTTGGTCAGGACCAAGCGGAAAAAGCACAAGAGGATCTTAAGAAAGAGATTCAAGTTGGTCAGGACAAGGCGGAAAAGGCGCAAGAAGAGCTGAAAGCCGGGCAAGAAGTACTTAAGGAAGAGCTGAATGCCGGGCAGGAAGTACTTAAGGAAGAGCTGAAAGCCGCGCAAGAAAAAGTAGTTCAAAAACTTGAGGAAGAATTGAAAGCCACTCAAGAAGAACTGAAAGCGAGCCATGACGCGTTGGCAGAGAAGATCGGAGATGTTCGGGAAAAAATGGAGAGAAAGTGGGCCGGAGTTCGGAGTGACATGCTGGAGCTGCAGGAACAATTTACCAAGTCACGAAGTGGCCAAGGCCAGCCAATTCCCTCTGAATCTGCTGACTTCTCTTCTCCTCTTGCAGTGAATCAGCCTACCTTATCGCGAGTTGCTGCCCCTCAGGTTGCTCTGTCCCAAGATACTGCCTCAGTGAGGCCCGCCACGTCTGGCTTGCACATGAAACTGCCCTCTTACGATGGGAAAACGCCATGGTCAACATACCTGAAGCAATTTGAAGCCGCAGCCGTCGCTAATGGTTGGGGAATGGCAGACAAAGCGACCGCATTGATTCTGACATTGCGAGGGGATGCCCTGAATGTTTTGCAAATGATTCCAGAAAATCAGCAGAGGGACTTCCAGCAATTGGTGAATCGTCGGGAACGGCGTTATGGCAATAGCATGTGGCATTGTGCCCAGTTGAAGAATCGAATTCAGAAGTCGGGGGAGACTCTGCAAGAACTTGAGGGTCGACGTTGCTCGACTGGTTCGGCTCGCGTATCCATCGGCGCGAGGACTTCCTGGAGCAGCTAGCCATCCAAACATTCATAGATGGAATGAAAGACGCCGATACTCAGCAAGCGGTACGTCTGGGGCGCCATAGGACACTGGGAGAGGCCTTAGCGCATTGCGTTGGCATTTGAAGCGGCAAGGACTGCCTCCAGAGGACATGGTCGTGTCCGCGGTGTCGCCACGACGGAGATGGCGCCTGAATCCATGGATGACATGTTGCGACGACTCATAAAGCAGAAGACGAGGGAGAAGGGGCCCCGTTGCTGGAGCTGCGGAGAGATGGGTCATCTTAGAGGATCGCTGTCGGAAGAAAGGAGCCCGAGTGTCTGACGAGCCCTCGGGAAAACTAATGGGGGTCGACTAGAAGGGGCGAGAGTCGACTCGTGATTGCCATGCCCCGGAGATTCCCATACATGTGTCGTCCGTGCAACACCAGCCTGGTAGCCTCTTCATTGATGGGAGATTACATGGAAGAGTTCGGTCTCTGCTGTTGGATACTGGAGCGACAAAGTCCATCGCCAGGTCTGACGTAATACGGGACGAGGGGTCAGCTGCTGCCCACCTGGACACGCCTTTGCACTGCCACGGGAGGTGCAGTGACCACACATGGGGAAATGGATTTGACATTGAGATTGGGAATCAAACCGTCAAGCATCGGGTCCTGATTGCTGACATTGCGGACGAGTTCATCCTGGGAATGGATGTCATGAATAAGTGTGGGTTCACTTTAGACCTGGGACGCGGCGTGTTGCACGTGGGTGGGGAGAAGCTTTCCTTACACCCAAGAGAAGAGATCGCAGTACGAGTGGTATTGGCGGAAGATGTTACTCTGCTGGGACGAACCGAGAGGGTCGTGGATGCATACCTGGATGGCGATCTCCGGGGCAACGTAGTGCGCATGATTGAACCGGATTATGACAAGGAGCTCACTCATGGTATCCTGGTTGGGAAGACGTTGGTAAAGACTGGGCTTAAGGTCCCAGTAAGGATGATGAAAGTCAACAGGAACCGGCAACCGTCAGGAGAAACACAACCCTGGGAAGATGCACACCGGTCTCCGCCGTTGTGAGAAAAATTATTAGTGACAGTGGCAGCAAGACGAAGGACTGCCCAAAGGCATTAATTAACACCGTGTGATGTCTACTTGCAAGGGCATGCGCCAACAAGAACGGAAGAAGATCGAAGATCTGGTGGCCTGGTACAAGGCGTCTTCGAGTGCGGAGATCATCCCAAAGGCCGTACCGACGTAGTTAAGCATAAAATCAATACGGGGGATACTCAACCGATACGCCAACATCCAAGAAGTTGCCCCTCGCCAAACGGGAAGAAGCTGAGAATATTGTCCCAAGATATACGAAACCAAGAGATTATCGAACCGTCCAGCAGCCCGTGGGCCTACCCTATGGTTCTTGTCAAGAAGAAGGATGGCTCAACGAGGTTCTGTGTTAACTACCGACAGCTGATCATGTGACTAAGAAAGACAGCTACCCTCTGCCACGAATCGATTGATACCTGGACACGCTCTCCGGTTCTCAATGGTTCTCGACGCTAGACTTGAAGAGCGGTTATTGCAAGTCGGAATGGAACCTGCGGACAGGGAGAAGACTGCATTTACTATCGGAACTGGGCTCTGGCAGTTCTCCGTCATGCCGTTCGGTTTGTGCAATGTCTCCGCCACGTTTGAGAGGCTGATGGACACCGTCCTGAAGGGTCTATCTTGGCAGACCTGCCTGATATACTTGGACGACATCATAGTGGTGGGTAAATCCTTCAACGAGCATCTGAAAAACCTGGAGGAAATGTTAGGTAGACTGCGAGGTGCCAACCTGTGATTAAGTCCAAAGAAGTGCCACATCTTCCAGAAGGAGGTACAGTACCTGGGGTACGTCGTATCCCGCCAGGGAGTAGCAGTAGACCCGAGTCAGGTGAAGGCAGTGCAGGATTGGCCAATCCCGAAGGATAAGCATAAGCTGCGAAGCTTTCTGGGCCTCTGTACTTACTACCGACGGTTTGTGCTGGGATTTACAAACATTGCAAAACCGTTAACCCGTCTAACGAAAGAGGGACGACAGTTCGAATGGAGTGCTGAGTGCGCGGAGGCATTCGAGACGCTCAAGACTGCCATAACCAGTTCACCTGTACTTTGCTATCCACGTCAGGAAGGCCAGTTTATCCTCGACACTGACGCTAGCAATATCGGAATAGATGGTGTTCTGTCCCAGGTCCAAGATAGGCAAGAGAAAGTCCTGGCATATTTCAGCAAGGTCCTGTCCAAACTAGAGCGGAACTATTGCGTAGCCAGGAGGGAGCTTCTAGCAGTAGTCAAGTCCGTGGAGCATTTTTATAAATACCTGTATGGCAGAAGATTCTTGCTCAGGACCGGCCATGCTGCTCTAAGATGGCTGCTGCAGTTCAAGAACCCTGAAGGACAGGTAGCTAGGTGGATCGAACGCCTACAAGAGTACGACTTTGAAATAAATCATCGACCTGGCACAGCCCACCGCAACGCCGATGCGTTATCCAGGAGGCCCTGGTCTGCGGACTGCAGCCACTGTTCGAGACTGGAGAGTCGTGCGGTACCCATCAATCGTACCACTGTAGTCGACGACTCGTGGGAGCTAGACGAGTTGCAGAAGAGCCAGGAGAACGACCCCGACTTAAGCACGGTTATAGCCTGGAGGCGAGATGGCCGTCGACCTACCTGGCAGGAGGTCTCCGCCACCAACCCAACGGTGAAGACCTATTGGGCGCAATAGGACTCCTTGCAACTAGACAACAACGTCCTGACCAGAATCTTAGAAGACGAGGACGGTAGGGCAACGAGATCACAATTGATGGTTGCAAGGAGTAGAGTGGCCGAGGTTCTGCGCCACCTGCATGATGGCTCCTCTGGGGGACACTTTGGATTGAAGAAGACGTTGCAGAAGGTCCGAGATCGGTTCTACTGGGCGAGCTGCAAAGATGATGTCCGAGAGTGGTGCCGGAGGTGCGAAGCCTGCGCTACAGGAAACGGACCGGTTGGCAGGCGTAGAGCTCCGATGCGGCAGTACAACGTCGGTAGTCCGTTCGAGAGGATCGCCATCGACATCGCTGGACCATTCCCCGAAACCGAATCGGGAAATAAATACACTCTGGTGTGCATGGACTACTTCACCAAGTGGCCCGAAGCGTACGCCCCTCCGAATCAAGAGGCCGGTACTGTCGCTGATATTCTGGTGAAGGAGTGCTTCAGCCATTTTGGAGTCCCCCTGGAGTAACATTCGGACCAGGGCCGGAATTTCGAGTCTGTTCCAGAACGTTTGCAAGCTACTGGGGATACACAAAACCCGGACCACTGCCCTCCATCCTCAATCGGACGGCATGGTGGAAAGGATGAACCGAACCATGGAGAAGCATCTGTCCAAGGTGGTTTCCGAGCATCAGCGTGACTGGGACCAGTACATTCACCTGTTCCTAATGGCCTACCGATCGGCAGTACAAGAAACAACCAACCACACCCCAGCCGCGGTACTCTTTAGGCGCGAGCTGCGATTGCCATGTGATCTCAAATTTGGAAGAAAGCCTGGCGAAGAAACGGCCGGCGAGGACTACGTGGGGAACCTGAAGAAGAGGATGGAGAGATCCGCGACGCCGTACGCCGAAACATTCAGGGTGCCAGCGACCGAATGAAGGGCCGATTTGATGCCCGCGCTGAGGCCGGTGGTTTCCAGACTGGCGATTTGGTATGGCTTCATAACCCTAGAGGCGTCGTGGTCTCTCAACCAAGCTCCAAAGAAACTGGGAAGGCCCCTACACTGTAGTTGCTCGACTGAATGAGGTGGTATACTGAATCCGGAAACCTCCTCGAGGAAAGTGCAGGGTGGTGCACTTCAATCGGTTGGCCCCATATGCCGGATCCAATGAGGAAGTGGAGGCTGTCACGGAGCAACCGCTGAGACGACTAGGAACCGGAGGAACCTCCTTCCAGGAGTTTATGGCCCCTTATGGGGGTCACTATAGAGATGCAGCGTGACCTGTTCGACACCCTGCGGCAGTATTCCCTGGCACACTGCGTCGCCCAGGACTTTCTAATGTCTAGGGGGATCGCCGCTGCCTTCCGGGAAAAGTTTGCCCGGTTAGACCAGCTGCGAGAGCAGGCACCTCAGGTTGGCAGAACTTTGAAGCTGAAGGAAGGCAATAGCTCCATTTATTACCTGGTGACGAAAAGGTTGTTTTACGAAAAACCTAGTTACCAGGAGCTCTGGTCTGCCCTTTTGGACCTTAAGGAGCAGATGGTGAAGAACGGCGAAACCCGGCTAGCGGTGCCGAAATTAGGATGCGGCCTGGATTCGTTGAACTGGAGGGTCGTACGCAGCATGCTGGAAGTAGTCTTCGACCGGACCGGCATCCAGATCGAGGTCTGCTGTTGCAGCCCGTTGCGAAGCATTGAGCCCACGGTGGACTGCTACTTCTTCAACCAGTCCGTGTGCAAGAAGGGCACCGCCTATAAATACCGCCATAAAACCCCCACAAGAGCGAGTCACAGGCACCCGACGCAACTCGTTCTGGGACAGAACGACCTAAGGTGGGGGCACTGTAACGACCTTGCGATCAAGCAGCTGAAAACACGTGAGGCACAGCCGCCAGGAGACGACCTTGGGGACAGCTGCTGACGAATGAGTCATTGTTCCGGAGCTTCGGGAAGCGGCCTTGGACCCAGCTGCGGGCGGATGAGTCATTTTCCAGGTAATACGAGAACGGCCCCGATGTGGTGCGTCATGCATGTGTCTGAATCTTCGAGGAAATATAGCGGCGTTTCTGGAACCCCTCCCCAGCGAATATAAATACACGGCCGTCTGAATTCAGAGCAGTTCTTATCAGACTCGAAGCGCGTAATATAAATGAACCCGTATCTATAACCATATAAATCCTTAATAAGTCGTGAATAAATAGCCATATAAATTAATTGATGTTTAATCCAGCGCATATAAATAAATAGTGTATCGTTGTTAGAAATAGTTCGTAGTTTAAGTAATTCGTGTGTTTATAAATAATAATAATTACTCGTTGTAAATAAATGTTTAATGCAAGAAGCGTCGTATAATTTTTAAATAGCCCGAACGTAAAAACGCAACAGTACGTTTTTTAGTGATGTATGGACAGGAATACTTGCAGACAGGCTGATTGGTCCTTTTATACTTCTTGAAATGCTAAATGCAGAAAATTATTTAGAATTTTTAAATGATAATCTTTCGGGTCTACTAGAGGATATCCCTCTTTACACACAGCAATGGTTTTTACCAGCATTACCCTGATAAATGGATTGGTCGTGGGGCTGCAAGGGCTAGGCCAGAGAGAAGTACGGATTTAGTATCTTTGAACTTTTTCCTGTGGGGATACTTGAAGAATTTGGTTTATGTTACTCCCGACCAAACTCGAAAAGACCTTACCGATCAAATTCATGAAGCAGCTACCACCATTAACCCCAGGATGCAGCGTGTTCAAGATGCAATTATTGTGCGTGCACGCAGGTGCTGCGAAGCTAATAGGGGGAAGGGGCACTTTGAAAACGTTTTACACTAATCAAATTTTTTTAGACCAAATTATTGATCGAGAATTACTTTTGTGTAAATAAAAATGTTACTTTGTGCATTATTTTTTGTCTAGATTTGATAGAACCGTCGTCGTCTGCGTTGATCGTTATGTTATAAACAATCAACGTAGACGACAGATAGAACTTATTAGGACTTTTAAATTTGTCACTTCCAAACGGCCTTCTTGTTAAGTACCTTCATTATACAAACCTAAGCTAACAGTGTTGTCAAATTTGATTTTCTTTTAACTCTTCGTATAATGAAACTAGACACGATACAGTTTATGTTGATAATCTTAGAGTTCTCATGAGTTACCGAATCCTGTGCTACCTCAAGTTTTAATGTGAGTTTCGGGACACCCTGTATATGCCAATTAACAGAGCCTTATTAGCCATAACCCCACATTAAAAAATGAGATTAATACATTGTAATTCGGAAAGCCTATATTGTAATTCAGAAATTGTAACTTGTAATTCAGATTAGTAAATTATAATTCAGAAAGTGTAAATTGCAATTCAGATTAGTAAATTGTAAAACAAAAAGTGTGACTTGTAATTCAGATTAGTAAATTCTAATTCAGAAAGTGTAAATTGCAATTTCGAAAGCATCAAGTGTAATTAAAAAACGAAGGGACGACTTATATGAAAAATTGCTATGTAGATACATAAATACATAGCGGATATGTGTAATGTTTGTAATCGATTTAATATTTATTGTTAAAAAATATTCGAACACGTCGGTTTTAATTTTTGTTTATCATCTTTTGCCTGAAAATAAATTAATATTAAAACTTTTCATCATAGAATTGAAGTCATTGTTAAATGCTCTATTCTACAATGGACAATTTTTAAGTGATTAGGTGTTACGAAATTCGCCTATAGGTACCTACTACGTTATGCTATATTAAAAACTGAACAAAAAATGTCTGCCATTCTTCGATAAAACCCTTACTTTTGTAACTACAGCGATTTTTAATGTTGAATCAAGTGGCCTTAATAAATGTCAGTTGTCGAGAAACAAATAATTTTTTAGAATAATTTATTGACAAGCTCTGTTGTGTTCATATGCTCGTGTGTTTATTTTCAAAAAATGGCTGCTACTTTTTCTAATCGAGAATATTATGACATGCTAGGTTCTCCGAACTTCTAACAAATAATCAAACAGGGCAAGCAGTCCGATTATACGGTGAGAAATTTCATTTGCGGCGACGACCAAACATTAACGTTTTTAGAAGATTGCAGGATCGCATTATGGTCAATGGTAGTGTTGCAGTGCCACCACGTGTAAATGCTGGTCGCCAGCGCCTTCATCATGATGCTGTTCTTAATTTGATAAACAATAATCCCGAACGAAGCGCTAGATCTGTGCCCAGGAAATTTGGGAATTAACTCCACCCGCGTGTGGCGTGCTCTAGACCGTGATCAACAACATCCATACCACTATACGCAGGTACAACATCTGCAAAACACCGATTATCCACTTCGAATAGAGTTTTGTGAATGGTACCTTGCTCATCACGATTTGAAAAATTCAATTCTCTGGACAGACGAATGCCTTTTCACACGTGATGGTGTTTTTTACGTTCGCAATATACACCAATAGAATCGTGCAAAATCCTTGTACCGCTCCCTTAGACGAAGAGTGTACACGGCCTGGGATAGCCCATGAACTCTCGGTAGAATATGGCGCGGTGTAAGGACTAGGCGAAGAAATGCTTCAGGCTTTAAAATTGAACAGCAGAATTATGAAAACTTGGGCGCCTTGTCGTTACTCACAACATAAAACCAAATCTAGCTAATAAATACCACATCACCTACCTTTAGTTCTTCGCCACCTACCTATATAAATTGTACAGGTGAAAGAGTTGCGAAAAGAACGCAAAAATATTATCAGCAATAGGGGCATTTAATCAAACCCAAACAATCGCAGTAACATATGAATTATATACATTAGCCATGAAGGCCAAAGTGACAGCAACTTAAGATTTGTACGACAACTGCCTAACAAATAAATAAACCATAAATAGAAATCAACTTCTAAGTATTTTAGTCACACAATATAATAATTAATAGCTCGGGGTTACAACTCAGGATCGCCACCTGAGAGTATGGCACGTGGGCACAACGTAGCGGAAGTGAGTTTCGGGCACATACGTATTTCAGCAATTTGGAAACGATTAATCGCTCAAGCTGTTAGCGTTATAAATTGATTGATTGAAAGGAGTAATTAAACATGCTTCAGTTTGAATTTCTAAGGCCTTAGCAAGAACTTATTATGTTTGCGGCAACTGCCTTTGTCGATAAAAACGCTGAGAGATGCATGTACTTACCTTTTAATTAGGTGTTATGTCCTGCGAATGTGAGGGGAAAGATCCTGATATGTTGCATCTTGACAAAAAAAACTTCTAAGCAGGATTTGGCTGCATTATTTCGCAGAATCGCAGGACGCCACGAGCAATCTGAGCAGCTAACGGCGGCAAAAGCGGCCTAAGAAATTCTGGAATTTCCGGCCAGCTTGCACGTCGAAGCGAAAAATGGGAGGCCCAGTCATTTTTTGAGTAACTGTAGAATAATATTAAGAAAGCCGCATGGGAACCGGCCTAAATATCGAAATTAGTATGCAAAATTTAACTAAAAGAGGCATTCTTACCAAGGTTGTTTGCGGCCGTTCGTGCATAAAACAATGCCGCTAGCGGTTTTCGTTTGTTTAAACAAGGGCGATCTTGGCCTGCTTCTTGAATTTCAGATCCCGCGAAGGCGCTTCGTGAAAAATCCATAATCGAGAAGACGGGAAACTCGACTGTTTACTACCGAGCCTACTTAGAAAAAGCCAAGCGAGCGTGCTTCGACCAGAAAAGCCTTGCAGATGCTTTATCTCTACGTCAGGCGCTTTATGCGATAAACCTGAATTTCTTTGTTACATTATTTAAATATAAGGTGGTTATATCCTCGTGCAGTTAGAATAAGAAATCACCAGCAACGTTTTAGCTTAAATATATGGGGTGGATTGTTGAGCAACCATCTGGTAAGACATTCCAGTACAAACTTCCTATTCTGTTATTACTCATATCAATCTCAATTTTCCTTTTAGTTGATTCACTTTTTGCCAAATCGCTTAAACGGGAAAACGTATCTCAATTTCCTCCAACACGATCTTCCCAAGTTATTAGAAGACGGTGCTTTAAATGTTCGTCAAAATATGGTATTTATGCATGATGGAGCGGGTCCTCAGTTTGAGTTAAATGTTCGAGAATACATTAATCATACCTACTTAGAACGCTGGATTGGCAGAGGCAGTCCAATCAGTTTTAAATCCCTGTAATTTCTTTTCTGGAGTAATTTAAAATCGTTGGTGTACAGAACACTGCTACACAACCTAAATGAGCTTCAAAACCGCGTACTTCAGGCAGCGCAAGAGATAACGCCGGCAATGGTAAGAAATTTTATTCGAGCAGTAGAACAACGTGCCGTGGCATGCATAATTGGCAACGGGGACCTTTTCAGCAAATGTTGGATTAGGTGACTTAAGTAAATAGTTTTCGTTAATTTTTTAATAATTGTTATTTTAATTTTAGAATAATTTGGAAACTATGTTGTTTTTATTTATGAATTTTAAAATACGGACTTGAACGAAAAATGGCAAAGACAGCTTCAAAATAAAAATTTTCAGTAATATTGGACATTACAGTTTCTTAAACCCTAAGAACACGAGGATTTGGTTGATCAATACCTTAAATTGAATTATGAAAGTAGTCATTTACTAAATTTGCATTACCAATAGTAGCTGGGATAGTCGGGGTTGCCTTTTTATTATAGACATCACAATTTTTTAATTCTCGCCAGAAAAGTTTCGAGTTACTCTGTCTAAATTATAATTTAAGTACGCTTTCATGCATTTCTTACAGATACAGTTACAATATTTCTTAATGACATAATAATCCCAATGTTCCGGGCGTTTAGACTTTTTAAATCATTTATAAACCGAATCTCTTAGCGTCATCATAAATCTAATATTATGTGTGAGCCAAGGAGCCCTTGGTTTATAGAATGTAGCTGTTTGGAATGGAGCAAAAATATGTAAAATGTGATTGTTTAAAAAATTATTTTTCTCATCGATTGATTCAATATCATAAATGAGGTGTCAAGGTAACGTTATAAGATACTGCCGAAAATTGTCAAAATTGAAGTTGGAAAAGCTTCGTGGCCTGAAAAGGTATATAAATGTTTAGTTCTGGAAGTCTGTACCAACTCGGAATTACTAACAAGAATATGATCTAAAAGACTAACTGCCAATGCAGTGACTCTAGCCCAGGGGTGGCGAACCTTTATTCATCTACGTGCCATTTTTTCTAAAGAAGTGTTTAATGAGGCCATGACGTGCCATCAAACAATCTTGACTTAGTGATTAATGGGGAAAAAATAAAATTAAATACTATCACATATAATCTCACAAGAGCATTAATTCTTTCCGGAAATTTTTTGAGTGCGTTCCAACAACGTCGTATTAATTTGCCCGAGCGGGACGCGAGGGCAAATTAGGATGTTGTTGGAATGCACGATAAATAATTTCCGGATATGAATTAATGCTCGAATGCAGATTCGGTAAGAAAATCGTAACGACACAAACCCTAAAAAGAAGCATTGTCCACCTACAAAAAATTTCCAAGAAATTTTGTTGTTGTCTGGGTTACGGCTCGTGAACTAATTTTTCTATTGGTCATTAATGAGTGTCGTACAATTTTCACATATAATCTCATAAGAGCATTAATTCTTTCCGGAATTTTTTTTGAGTGCGTTTCAACAACGTCGTATTAATTTGCCCGAGCGGGACGCGAGGGCAAATTAGGTCGTTGTTGGATGCACGAAAATAATTTCCGGATATGAATTAATGCTCGAATGCAGATTCGGTAAGAAAATCGTAACGACACAAACCCTCAAAAGAAGTAATGTCTACCTACAAAAAATTTCCAAGAAATTTTTGTATTGTCTTGGTTACGTCTCGTGAACTAATTTTTCTATTGGTCATTAATGAGTGTCGTACGATTTTCAACTTAAAACTCTTTATTTGCAACAAAAAATATACGGTACCCCCCCACCCAAGAAAAGCGTCCTTTCGTGCTTTCCAAGAATACTTCGACACTCAGCATCACTCCCTTTCGCTAATACAACAAAATATTATGAAAAAAACAAAAAAAAAATTTTTTTGCCGACGACCATACCTCAAAAGTTGATGTTGCCTTCATTTTCGGAGGACCTATCGTATGAAAACGATCCAAGACTTCAGGAAGGTTCCTGGCTACCGGAATCGTGTACACATACGAACATACATACCCCGCACAGCACGTTTAGGCACCCCCTAATACGAGAGAGGGATCTAGTGGGCTGGGATCTTCACCAAAAGATCCGCATAGCCGAGACGGAGATTTGGTATAGCTGGTTCATTAGTCGGTTGGCAGGAATTTTAGAGATATTTGACTCAGAGTGGTTTTCGATATGAGGGAATTTCAATACTTCGTACACTTCGTGTCGTATTGTACAGCAATAGTGACGTTATGTTTATTTAAATGAAAGAAAAAATTCGTGAGACTTCTGCTGTTGCAAATTAGATGCTAACTAACTTATATTAGCTTCATACTTTGTTACATTTAGCAGAATGCAAGCTGAACTAGAGTCATCTCACAAACGGCTTCTAAGCGAGTCTTTAATGTTATTCATTTGTGAAAATAATGACTCGCAGGAATAGGTAGATGAAAATATTGTTAAGATAACAAAAGCCAGCTTCTTCAGACAGCTAAATGTGTCTGGAATTGAATTCCACGTTTCCATAATTTTGATATTGGCATTTTTATTTATATTACCTGATACATATAGTCTTTCTATTTCATTTAATTCCAACTCTTGTTTCGAAAAATTTTTGAATCCATATTGAACTAGACTGGAAATCAATCAGCTGCATTTCAATTTCTTCAATTTCCAACCAATCAAATTTGGCCAAGTTCAGTTTATCAAGTGAAGTTTCATATATATAATAAATTTCAGTGTTTCCGATAATTCTTTGAACTGAGAAAATCTCGTTGAAAATTCTTCGATTGAAGAATTAATTACCCAATTAAACTCTTCAGTGACTTTTGCTTGGTCTGGTTTTTCATGTATATCCAAATCTCTGGAGATTTTTTTCAAGTTTGGGATATACTTGTAGTTTTTGGTAACAATATCGTTACTGAGAACTTGCAGTTTAGCTTCGAAAGTAGTGATGGGCTTATTCGAATAAAAAATAACCGGTTATCCGGTTATTGAAATAACCTATGTAACTCGGTTTTCGTTCCAAGTATTCGAATGAAAAATAACCTCATGCTGATACGTACTACGCTTTGAATATAAAACCTGTATCCAAAGGTACTACGTGCCATATCTCAGCGACCTACGCAGTGCTCAAAATTCTGTAAATATAAATACGTCATAACTCATAAACAAAGCAGGTTGTACTGAAAACACCATTTGGTTATCGCGTACCTACCTCCTATCATAAAAAATATCAAATTATCAAATTCTGGGGACCTGAAACCTGAACGCCTAAAAACTGCAAACGCATCAAGCTATAAAACAATTTTTTATTTGCTTACATCTCCAAAGGTTCAAAACAAGAGGCGGCGCCTTTAACCCGCCCGATCGATAAAGATAAACGTTTTACCACTGTTTTTATAGCGATTAGCAAGCAGTCCCGCATATTTCTTTCTTTCTACACTTCTTAATAAATACCTCTTAATTTCCAATACATACAACATAATGTACGGTCGGCGCCTTAGAAATCGGGCACTACACACTATTATGATATATTTTGCATGTATTTTTTAAGTGTATAAACTGGGTTTTTACAGTTATTATGGTTTTAATTGTTACGTCAGATTGTTTATTGTTTGTCAATTATGAAATGCCACCTCACATTAATGAAGTAACCGGAGCAAGAATACTCCAAAGACTAGAAGAACATATTACGTGTCCCGATTTCTAAGGCGCCGACCGTACATATTATGTTTTGGTTCCTCTGCTATCTGCAAGTTACGATGTCGATGCAGATGACGGTGAACCGATGTCGATGCAGATGACGATGAACCGATGTCGATGCAGATGACGGTGAACCGATGTCGATGCAGATGACGGTGAACCGCCAACCGGCAAACCGGCTGACTTAATCGAAACGAATCGAGAGCCAAAATTTATTCGAATGAGTATTCAAATAATCATTCGGTTATTAATATCATTCGAATGCAAATAATTCGGTTATGAAAATTGTCCGGTTATGCCCATCACTATTCGAAAGCATGAATGAGATCTATCATAACAATAATTGTTTTATTTGCGCCTTGAAGCTTCATGTTCAATCCATTGTTAAATATAAATTGTTTCGATTAGGTACCTAAATTCCTTAATTACTGCCGTGCCCAAATTATTTTGTGGCGTGCCATCAATGGCACGCGTGCCAATGGTTCGCCACCCCTGCCTAGTCGATTCATTTATAAGTTGTTTCAATCCAATGGAATCAAGCATGGAGGTATATTCCATGGTTTCAGTAGAATTAATATCAAACCTTTCGGTGTTAATATCGCCAAGGCAAATTACTTCATCAAAAGCAATAAACAAATTACGGAAGTTTTCCTCTGCAGTATCAATAAAATTATGATATCGTTTCTTGTGAGGTTAATAGACTGCTCCAATAGTAAACTTACGCCTATCCAAACAAACTTGCAACCACAATTGTTCAAAATCCAAATGATGTTTTTTGTAGTTATAGGCTCAAATGTTTAAAAAGTTTTGATGTATCAAGCAATGCCTCCTCCAAAAGTAGGTCAATCTTTACGAAGTAAAGTGTAATTTTCGATGTAAATAATATCATCATCTGTGCTGCTATTTAGAAAAGTTTCAGTGATAAAAATTAAATCATAATTATTAAGTTTAACATGATCCTTCAAAATATGAAAACCATTCGTGAGTGATCTAGCATTAATGTGAGCAAATGTTAAGGAATTAATGATTACTAAATAAAATGGTAATTTGACAAATGAAGATAATTATAAATAAAACAAAACAATCGATTGCAAAGCAAATGAGAGCGACAAATTGCATAAAAAAAATATCGAGAGATCCAAAAAAACCTGCTCCTCAGCGGACTGTGGAAATTCAACGTACGAATAATATGTTGGTGACACTGTACGTCAATGTCAAATTCGACGTTATCAGGTTAGGTTTTCCGTCAGTTATGACACAAAATGACGCAAATCCTAACCTGCTAACCTCGAATTTGACATTGACGTACAGTGTCACCAACATATTATTCGTACGTTGAATTTCCACAGCCCGCTGAGGAACAGTTTTTTTTTGGATCTCTCGATATAATAGCACGAAAAATATGTAGAAGCAAGATAGGTACAGGTATAAAATAAATTTAATTGATTAACAAAAATCAAATAAAAATATGAACATTTTACAAAGCCAAAGCCAAGAAAATACACTTAAACTTATTCTAATTGCTCCCAGCGATACACTCAAAAACCTATTTCTGTTATGACAAGCAATAAAAACAGACGTTCACAGGAGAGTACAAGCCTGTGCTTAGAAAATAGGCAACCTAACATTTTACAATAGGATGCTGCGATATCTAACGTAATATTTAGGCAGAAGGAAAGTACAAAGATCTTACATTAAGTTATGTGTCGCAGCATGTTATGGTAAGTACAGTTGGTTGTCTATTTTCTCAGTGCAGGCTCGTAATCTTCCGTGAATCCTCTGTATAATAATTTAATATCTCACATTTCTATATAAAATGCAATCAAATAGTATACGGAACGCGTTAGAAAAGTGGTTTAACTGAACTTGTAGGGCGGTTTAAGTACTTGCTAACGCTCGTACTCAAATCAGCTATACTTGTTTAAGTGTAACTTCACTTTGCTAAACTAGTTGCAAAATATACTATTTATCTTATAGACTCCTAACCAAATTAATTTTAATATAGTTAAAACCTTCATTACCGCACTGAGTGCGGTAATGGATATTACCATCCTTAATGCGAAAATGGATAGATATTACTGCACTCAGTGCGGTAATGGATATTACGATCGCGCCATATAATCGCACTAGACACGTCGAGGTGCGTAGAACCTTCGCGACAGATTTGAAATGTTCTGGAAGATATTGTGGAAAGTATATAAGTAGATAAGTGTTGCCAGCTCGATTCAGTCAGTCGACTTATAATTTGAGTCCAGTGAAGTTAAACTCAGCACTTTTGGTTCTTTTATCTTTGATAATGGACCGATTTTTGAACAGTAATAAACGTAATACTGCAGATAAAGAAAGTATGCCTTCAACCAGTGGCACTAGTGTGAAGAAACGAAAATATCGTAAATATGATGGCAATTATTTAGAGTTGGGTTTTACGTCAACAGAAATTAATGGTGAAGAGAGACCACAATGTGTATTGTGTATGAAAGTTTTGTCAACAGAGTGAATGATTCCAAGTAAATTGAAGCGCCATTTAGAAGCTAATCACAACAGCATGGTTGGCAAACCTCGTGATTTTTTCGATAGGAAGTTAAAGGAGCTGAAACAACAACAAAATACATTTTTTAAAACTGCATCAATACCAAACAACGCTTTGCTGGCATCTTCCAAGGTGGCTTACAGAATTGCGAAATGTAAGAAGCCTCATACTATCGCAGAACTTATTCTACCGGCTGCTGTAGATATGGTGAACATCATGATTGGCGAGTCTGCTGGAAAGCTGCTTTTAAAAGTGCCTTTGTCAACTAACACAATTAGTTGGAGAATACAAGATAGAGCGAAGGATATCAACGATCAATTAATTGAAAAAATTAAAGAAGTCGAATTTGGACTGCAGAAAAATGAGACTACTGATAATAATAAGGATGCCCATTTGATATGCTATGTACGGTTTATAGATGGTAATAATATTAAAGAAGACCTCCTGTTTTGTAAAAATATCAGTGAAGGAGCGAAGGTTGAGAAAAAAATTTGAATTGGCCTAAATGCATTAGTGTCTGTACTGATGGAGCTCGCTCCATGTCTGGCTGCTATGGAGGATTACAGGCGCTTATTCGAAGCAAATCACCAAATGCACTGTGAACCCATTGCATTATTCATAGAGAAGCGCTTGCGTCTAAGCATCTGAGTCCTGCACTGAATCAGGTGTTAGAATGTGTGGTGAATGTGGTAAATTTTATAAAATCTCGTCCATTGAAAGCAAGGTTTTTTAAAAAACTGTGTGAGGGTATGGGAGCCGAACACTTGTCTTTGTTGTATTATAGCAGTGTACGATGGCTCTCTCGTTGTAATGTTTTATCACGTACCTTTGAATTGCGGCAAGAAATGTTTATTTTCCTTAAAGAAGAAGGATACAAAAATGCAGAATATTTTGCTGATGCCGATTTTTTAATAAGCAGACTGGCATATTTATGCGATATTTGTGAAAATCTAAATTCATTTAATTGCTCTCTACAAGGAAAAAACATGTACCTTTTGAAGTTAACGGAAAAAATATCAGCTTTTATAAAAAAACTCAAACTATGGAGAAGAAAATTGAATGAAGATGCAGGCAACGATTATTTTTCAATATTACAGCAATTTTTGACGTGAAATGAACTTAAAATAAAAAACCATGTTTGAAGAGCACTTATCACAACTAATTATCTGGTTTGAGAAATATTTTCAAAATGAAAATTTTGATAAGTTTGCATGGATTCAAGATCCATTTAACACTAGTGTTCCATCTGAATTTACTTCTGCAGAAGAAGAGAATCTTATTGAGTTATCTTGCGATAACAGTTTGAAAGCAAAATTTGGCAGCATGGAATTGACAGAATTTTAGATGTCAATAAAAGATGAATATCCCCTTCTAAGTGATGAGGCTCTGCGGATTTTAATTCCATTTTTGAAGTCGTATTTGTGCAAAGCTGGGTTTTCGGCGGTCGCTGTAATAAAAAGCAAGTATAGAGCAAAAATCAACGTAGAAAAGGAAATGAGGGTGGCCACGTCCAGTTCTATTCCACGATTTGAGAAAATGTGCAGTGATTCGCAGGCTCATCCATCACAATAATTATTAAATATTAATTTAATGTTTTATAAGGTAAAAATAATAATGAAGATACAAGAGTTTTATTTATTTTTATCTTTTACTTACGAATAGTCATACTTTTACTTAGGGTAGGGCGCCATGGAAAAATTTTAATTAAAAAAGGCACCGCGACTAGGAAAAGTTTTGAAACCACTGGTTTGCACTAATCGTTTCACTAAATTAAACAAATTTCTCAATTAATCAGTCTCCATGTTACATTTCACTTACTTGGAATCAATTACAACCCTATTACATGTTCGTTTGATTCCTTTTCCACTTGGAACTGCTTGAAATCGCCTTTGTGAGTTGGAGCTGATAATGAAGATATATATGTGTAAACGTTAAAAAGTT
Source organism: Agriotes lineatus (assembly GCA_940337035.1). Lineage (NCBI taxonomy): Eukaryota > Metazoa > Arthropoda > Insecta > Coleoptera > Elateridae > Agriotes > Agriotes lineatus. The sequence goes on along the minus strand of CALNHX010002742.1, from coordinate 128,722 downwards.
TTTGAAAAATTGTATCTTTCTTAATTTATTTTCAACATTGTTATTGGAATTTCGTCCACTCTTATGAGCTACAGAATTAGTTGTCAGTGTTACAACATAGATATACTTTTGGGGCATTCCACACCAGATGTAGAAAGAAGGCAGGAGAAAATATTGCAAAAGACAGTGGGAAATATCATTGTATGAGAGATGTATGAATTACAAAAATGAAATTTCTCTACTAAATAGTTTTAAAACTTTATGGGAGAAAACTATATTACCATCTTCAGAGGTCTGTAACATTGCTTGTAAGATATCATTTTTATTTTAACACTTAGATTTTTAATATAGCAAGAATATGCTTTAGAATGATTATTATAGTTCGTTTCATACTTCACAAATTACACTAATTGTCTACCTGTAATAATAAATTAATAAATTAATTATACAAGAATATTGTAGGTATTATTTATTACGAAAAAAATGCAGAATCCGGGGCACATTCCCCTCCTATTGTTAATATTAATTATTATTAACCATGTTTCTCTAGTAACCATAACTAAATTTACAAGAAAAGCAAATAAAAGGAGGGGAATGTGCCCCGGATTCTGCAGTTTAGCCTTTATTACATGTTAGAGGAAAATAACACAAACAAGTACAAATTGACAAATTAGATCTGCATAAGAGTTAAAACACAACTCTGCTTTTTAAAAAATCTGAGATTGTATGTATAGCATTTGTTTCTTTACACTTCTGTCAAAATAAAAATTATCAGTCAAAATGAAAAATTCTTGTTCTAAATTATGGTGACATGACTAACATATTTACGAGAAATGCCTTCCCCAGTCAGTAGTTTACATCAGCCGACTGCAACTCCTACAAGTCATCATTCACATGCTGTCAGAACTGAAACCCCAGGAGAAAAGAAACCAACTGTTCTGGAGAGCCATGGGTATTATTTGGGCAAAACAATCGGTTCGGGCTCTTATGCCACAGTTCGGGTAAATATACACTTATAGGATGCTTTATTAACTTTTATAAGAGCACCTAATTTGAACAGTTTGTGTTTGCTTTTATCGATTACAAGGTTGCTCACAGTGAAAGGCACGATGGAAATGTTGCTGTAAAGATTGTTAGCAAGTTTACAGCTCCTGCTGACTACCTAAAGAAATTTTTACCTAGAGAAATTGAAGTGGTGAAAGGGCTCAAACATCCTAACCTCATACGATTCCTGCAAGCAATTGAGACAACTCATAGGTAAGTTAAATGGTTTTTCCGCTTTTGGGAATTAGCTAACGGTTAGTCTTTCTAGAGTGTACATAGTTATGGAATATGCAGAAAATGGAAGTCTTTTAGATATAATTCGAAGGGATTCTTACATTGATGAAAATAGAGGTAGAAGATGGTTTCGTCAACTTGTTGACGCTGTTGATTATTGCCATGAAAGAGGAGTTGTTCATAGGTAAGTAAGGGTTTCTTTTATTCCTCCTAATATAGGTTGAAGAATTTAAGGTATTTGCTTTACTACAGTTTTACTTCTATCAGTCCAAAATATAGAATGCACTTTTTGATAGTGCTCTTATATTTTATATTATATAGTTCAGAATACAATATAGCAATGGAAAATGCTCCTTACTTTAAATATGCAGTAACGAAGTACTATTTAAAAGGTAAGGTAAACGGTAGTACACATTTCTATTAAAACAGAGAATTTAAATTTAAAAGACGATTGCCTTTTTTAAATAGCATTTCGTTTGGAATATTATATGCATGTAAGAAAGCAATGCAACAAGCAGCACACAATCTGCTAGGCATCTAAAAACGAGGAGAAAAACGCCAGTGGTATGACATAATGTGAAGCGGCAGTAAAAAAACAAAGCATAGAAGAAAATTCATCACAAAAAATATAGAAACGCATCATTTATTCATCAACTTTAAATTGGCATATGACAGCATCAATACATAAAAACACTCCACCTTGCAAGGGTAACTAGACTAACTTTGATGGTGATATGCCAAGTCAAAATTCAACTGGAACTTTCACCCTCTTCGAATTTGAGAAGCAACTAAGCCAAAAAGACGGTCTGTAATATTCCTCTTCAACATGGCTCTAGAACCACCTAGTAATTACATAAAACGCCAGGAATAAATACGATTTGAAGTCTCTTTATCGAGTCATCTCAAATCATGGTGTATGCTGATGACCCAGACTTAACTGTCATATAAACCTTTATGTGTCCTGGCTTTCTTGACTATTTCCTCCCATTTTTTCCTGTCTCTACATACATTTTTTCAATTTTCTACCTTCATCCCTTTTAAATCTACTTCGATGTTGTTCCACTATCTTATTCTTGGCCTCCCTCTTCCTTGTTATTGAAATGGTTTCCAGTATGTTATTCTTTTTATTATATCCGTTGGTGTCCTTCTCATGATGTGCCCTAACCATTTTAGACATTGTGCTTTTATGTGTCTTATTATATTTTATTCGCAACCATATATGTAATGTTAACATTCCTGACCCCATTTGAGTGGGGGAAGTCGTACATTTCAGCCCGCTACTTCCCGCTCAAGTGCATTCCCGACCGCTGAGTAGGTAGGGACACTGGGAATCTCGATGATCCATTCATGCGCGTCACAACCTGTCGTATCATAATATAATAATTTTTCCAATTATTGTTTAGAATAAAGTGGTTGCGAATAAAATAGTATACAAACCTCAACAGGAAGTTTCCTTAGTCTCGAGATAATAGCTGATTTCGAAGCTTCGCGTCTCAATCAGCTAACTAATCTCTCGACAGTAATGAAACACTTCCCATCTCGGGCTGTAATATACAATTCTCCTTCTAGTACTTCTTCTATCTCCTGATTTGTCTTTGCCCTTCTTTCTCTCTCTTCTGTCACCTTTTGCCCTAGTATTGTCCTTACTATCCTTCTTTCTAATTTTTTTCAGCTGATCTTCCTCCAGTTTAGTTAGTGCGATGGTCTCTCTATACAGTGTGTACATAAAGTAAGGAATAAATTCATTATCTAGAAAAGGGAAAGCTTTTCGGAAAAATCCTCAGACATGTCAACCTTTGTTTTAAGATGCGCATCTTTTGACGTTCTAGTCTCATTGGTGACATCATTACTGTTCCGGATATGACGTCATCGACATTTTTTTCAAATGGCAACCTTTATTTTTGACAGCGCCATTTGAAAGAGCATATTTTTCTGCACACAACACATCAAAAGTTTTGTCATGTTACATAAGGAAATTTTCGATAAAATTAATGTTATAGTGATTTAAAATTAATTTATTTTATTCAGTTAATTGAACAAACTAATTAATTCAGGGGACTCGAAAACGTGAAGATCTGTTGAAAACTCAATTTGTAATTTTTGAGGTGAATCCAATACTTCCTTTATCGTAAAAGGAAGTAAAAAACATACGTTTTGTATTGACAGCCATGAAAAGTCATAGTGACAATTTGGAAAGTACCGAACGATCAAATGTTATACGTTTGGCAGTACTGAAGTGTATTGTCAGTCTATGTCAAATTCGAGAGGTTAATAGGTTAAGTTTTGTTTGTTATTTGACACAGATTGACGCAAAACTTAACGTACAAATTTCGAATTTGGCATAGCTTGACAGTGCTACCAACACTGCAGTAGTAAGTGACATGGTTTTATCCAACTAGTGAAATAAAGTAATTTCATTATTCCACTAGTGGATAAAGTGGTACTTTAGACGGTTCATAAGTGTGGATAAAACTTCAATTATAAGGTGATTGTGGATAAAATTTCTTTTTTGCTATAATAAAAAGAGTGGTTTTTTATGACTTAGAAAGAGACCTTTACAAAGCTAGGAAGGACTTCAGTTTCAACACTTAATTAATTAGTTTGTTCAATTAACTAAATAAAATAAATTAATTAAAATTAATTAAATCGTTATAACATTAATTTTCTCGAAAATTTCCTTATGTAACATGACAAAGATTTTGATGTGCTGTATGCAGAAAAATATGCTCTTTCAAATGGCGCTGTCAAAAATAGAGGTTGCCATTTGAAAAAAATGTCGATGACGTCATATCCGGAACAGTAATGATGTCACCAATGGGACTAGAACGTCAAAAGATGCGCATCTTAAAACAAAGGTTGACGTGTCCGAGGATTTTTCCGAAAACCTTTTTCTTTTCTAGATAATGAATTTATTCCTTACTTTATGTACAAACTGTATATACAGTCTGTTCTATAAAAAAGGCCCCGCCTTCTAGCTACTTTATTATTTATTTTAGACCCAATAAACCTTATATCAAATCAAATGGCACATAAAAACCTACATTTTAACACTATCAAAATTTTTTTATCTTCAATTGTTTCATAGTGGTGACGTCACGTGCAATTTTTTTAAATGACACGGTATATATTTTTTGACATTTTCTGGTAGAGTTTTTTTTTTCTCTTTTCAACAATATAAATATTTCATGCACTTGCATAAAAAAATTTCGTGAAAAATTACAAAACTTTTTCACAGTGGGAGGCCATGATACAAAACTGTAAACAAAAGTGTAACTCAGAAAAACAAAACAAATAGTAGCCAAACGCTTTAACTGTCAGATTTCAGAATAATCTAAAGTGTTTATTGTTTTGTTTTTCTGAGTTACACTTTTGTTTATAGTTTTGTATGGTGGCCTTCCACCGATAAAAGTTTTTAAATTTTTCTCGAAAATTTTCTTATGTAAGGGCATAAAATATTTATATTGTTGAAAAGAGAAAAAAAACCTCTACCAGAAAATGTCAAAAAATATATACAGTGTCATTTAAAAAAATTGCACGTGACGTCACCACTCTGAAACAATTGAAGATAAAAAAATTTTGATAGTGTTAAAATGTAGGTTTTTATGTGCCATTTGATTTGATATAAGGTTTATTGGGTCTAAAATAAATAATAAAGTAGCTAGAAGGCGGGGCCTTTTTTATAGAACAGACGGTATACATAGAGTACTATAGGCCTGCCTTTGAGGCCCTTGCCTTTTTCTGTCACTTCTTTCTTCCATTTATCTCTTCTGTATGCTAGTGTTTTCCCATCTTTTATTCCTAGTTCTTCCAAATCCTCTTCCACATCTTTGATCCACTCTTTTACTGGACGTCCCATTCTATTCTTGCCTGGCATATTTTCTCAGAACACCCGTTTGAGTATTCTTTCCTCTGGCATTCGTTGCCCCAGCCAGCTCAGTCGTGTAGATTGTTATTTTTGTAAAAGCAGACTATACAAAATGTTAATTTGTCCAGTGCTCTTATGGTAATATGGACAGTGAACACGAGCAACAAAAACAGTCCTAGCTGCTTTGGAAAAAGATACAAGACGTAGTTGTGTCCATCAAGGAAGCAAAGTTGTAATGGATAGGACACATGATCACAGTGGATGATAAGACATCATAGAAGAAAATATTCACAAGTGAATAAAAACCAAACCAATAGAATATCCCTGAAACAAATTCATAGATAGAGTAGCAGCAGGCCTGCAAGGGACAAGAAGGAGCAACTTGGACTAGGACAAGCCTCATAAAGAGCTGTTAGTAATGATGATGATGATGAGTGCCATTGTTCACATTGTCAATAAACCATATCTTCTGTTCAAATCAAAGGGAACAGTTCTTAAATTCAAATTCTTACTATTATGTACCTACCTTGTCTACTTTTGATTTGTGTTATTCTCAACTTTCACGAGATCCCTTTCTCTTGTGAGTCCAGACTTCATCATATCACTATTTTGTATAAGGAAAATAATAAATTCTAATAGGAAATTAAAATTTTCTATAAAAGACCACAATTATTATGACAACGGGACCGTAAGTAGGCCGAGCTAGTGAAGTTGCAAAAAATAAAAAAGCAGCACGACCCGCAACATTCCCGTTGAAATTCTTAAACTGCTACAAGACAACAGAAACAAAGCTTTACTCCATATTTTTAATACAATCTATGAGTATGGCAAAATGCCAATAGATTGGTTAAAGTCGCCCTTTTCACTATTTTCAAGAAGTTTAACGCAGGAAAATATAATGATTATAGGACCATCAATCTTTCCAGCCATGTTCTAAAGATTTTCCTAATAGGCTGTATCAATTTTGTAAAGGCGTTTGATCAGGTAAAATATTACATAATTATTAAATGGCTAAAGAAAGCCGTATTGATGATAAAGATCTTTGCATCATAAGAAACCTCTCAGAGTTGGTTGAAACTACTTAGAAGAAGTTGAGATTGGTTGTGGTGTATGATAAGGTTGTATCTTAACTCTTTGATTTTTACCATCTATTCACAATTCATATTCAAAGAAATTAAATGGTACTGCCTTTGGCATTGTTGTGAATGGTGTTCTCATCAACAACTTAAAATTCTGATAACACAGTGCCAGCGTACATAAAGTAGAGACACTTCCTGTCGGTTCCTTTGGTATAAAATTACCTACCGATTTGAATGACCTTGAACGGCTCCTGGAGGGTACTTTCCGATAGTACTAAAAGATGAAGCCACCATTTTACCATGATTGGTAGCAGAGCCAGTAACTGGCTCTGATTGGTAGTAGTGTACCTGTATAATACTTTAGTAAGAGTAGAGCAAACAGTGAAAAAAGTTGGATCATTTCTTCATGGCTACCATGATTTAATAAAATATTGAAAAAACAAGGTGTTTTATGTTGGTGGCGCTGTAAGTCTGTGTCAAATTCGAAGTTAGCAGGTTAGACTTTCCGTCAGTTTTGACACAGACTGACGCAAAACCTAACCTGCTAACCTCGAATTTGACACAGACTTACAGTGCCACCAACATAAAACACCTTGTTTTTTCAATATTTTATTAAATCATGGTAGCCGTGAAAAAATGATTTTTCCGCTGTTTGCTCTACTCTTACTAAAGTATTATACAGGTACACTAATTGGTAGCAGAGCCAGTGTATATAGGAGAGTACCGCCATTCTTTGATCTGTGAAAATGCCGCCATCGCCGCCATTTTTGTTCCCATCAGCAATAACTGATTCAGTTATGTCTAAAATTTTACTTGAAGTTGGCAAGACTATAAGTCTATGTCAAATATGAGGTTAACAGGTTATGTTTTGCGTAATTTTGTGTCAGAACCGACGCAAAACCTAACCTGCTAACCTCAAATTTGACATGGACTTATAGTCTTGCCAATTTTAAGTAAAGTTTTGAATTGCCAACAAACGTCACGTTGACGGAATTGCGTTACAAACCTCAAAGTGACGCATATGTCAGAGGAATAAAAATGGCAAACGTGGCGGTACTCTCCTATATCTACTGGCTCTGATTGGTAGTACAGTGCCTTTATATAGACAGTGGCGACAATACAACTAAGCCACACCCTCGCCGCCATATTTAGGCAAATTTCTAACGGGTGTTCATTTAAATCCGTAATCAGAGTCGACTGTGATACGTGTTTTACGTTTGGCGGTACTGAAAACATTCGAGATTTGCAGGTTAAGATTTGCGTCAGTTTGTGTCAAAACTGACGCAAAACCTAACCGACTAACCTCGAATTTGACATAGACTGACAATACACTTCAGTACTGCCAAAAGTGTAACACGAATCATAGGTGATTTAGCCTAAACATGGCGGCTAAAACCACGTGATCTAGGGAGCCAATCAAAAATAGGACACCCCATTGTCGCCACTCTCTATATAAGGGCACTGTAATTGGTAGTAGAGATCCTGTATATAGTTTACTAAGAGTTGGGCAAACAGCCTGATTTGACATTGATCCAAATTAGATATTTGACATATGTCGAACAAAGAGGTTATGGGAACCAACCTTGCTAACTTGCCTTCGATGGGAGAGTTTTCAGAGTATTGATCATTCTTAGGATCTCTAGAACCGACTATTAAGAATATACGGCCAATTTAGCTAAGATTTAGATTTGCATGTGTGAAACTATCGGTTGTAACATGTTACAAAATATGTAAAAACGGCACTTTTATCACACATGCCTTGCAAAAAGTGATCCAAACCAATCAAAATGTATCCCGGTGTTTGCCCAACTCTTAGTAACGTATAGGTATACAGGGACTCTAATTGGTAGAACTTTGTTCTGCCATCTGGTAGTCAACCTTATAAATACCCCCTAAGTTACTGTCCCAGGCACTCTTAGACAGGTTTCAACTTTTGGCTTGAGTGTCTCTACTTGTTTGATGTATGTACGCTGACAGTGCTACCAACTAGCAGTTAAGAACAACTACAACTCCTCGTACATACCTCCACAAGGATTTGTAACGAATACAGCCTGAGGCTCAGCACTACAAAAATGAACTACATGGTAGTCAGTAAAGAAACCATTAACACAACTATACAGCTTATACATCAACCTTTCAAAAAACTAATAAAATAGCTTAACTAGGTTGCTGTTTTAACTACGATTGAGATATAAGCAATGAGATAAAGATTCTTATTGAAGAAGCGTTCTGAGAAATGTAATCTTCGTATCGTTACATCAACCTGCTTCCTACAGCCAAACTTGTATACTGTTATATTTTTGTTTAAACTACTGTACGAAGTTAAAAGTTGGACCTTGACTAAAACTCTGCTGACAATACTCGAAGCATTTGAGATGTGGGTATACCTACAGGAGACTGCTTCGTGTAAGCTGGGTTGACAGAGTGCGCAATGAGGAGATACAATGTCGTATTGACCAAATTACCGAAATAATAAGAACCATAAAGATTAGAAAACTGGAATATCTTGGTCATGTAATCCGGCACCCAGAAAGATATAACATCCTACACATCATAATGCATAATGCACATTATGGCTTAAAAATGAGTGATTTCAGACAACCACAATTTTGCTATTTCGAGCTGCTACAATACCATTTATGGCCAAGGTAGTACATCACGGTCGAGCCTGCCAGGTTGAAATGCATGAACTAGCAAGGCAATAAACGCGAATACTGGCTGTGTGTCGTATACATTTTTTTGGTATACTGAACAAGAACCATTTTGATTTATTAAAGAAGTATCCCACTCTATTGGCTTTAAAAATGCTGTTCTTATACGTTTGGCAGCACTGAAGTGTATTGTTGGTGACGCTGTCTATATCAAATTCGAGGTTAGGTTTTGCGTCACTTTGTGTCAGATGAAAAACCTAACCTGCTAACCTCGAATTTGACATCAACTGGCAGTTCCACCATCAATACACTTCAGTACTGCTAAACGTATAACACAAATCACAGGCATAAGTGCTACCGGCCTAGGCCATAAAAACATACCTACCCGACGTGTTACTAAGCTGGTAGATAGTTGCTATCAAACCAGTATATAAAAAACATGGTTATGATAACCAACATTCAGTAATGAACATGGCATCAATTACATAGGACACTGGATTTAGTAAAAAAACTCAATGTCCGTTAAAAAAACCTTATTGAGAGGGCTTTGAAATAGATTTTGTCAGTCACTTGAGTTGTCAGTTGTCAAAGTGAGGTTATGTGTTTACACGTAAATTGTTACATCGCCCTATTCAAAATTCAACGTGCTCGGTCACTTGAGTTGTCAGTTAGGTTGTGTGCATATGCAATCCATAAAATAAGTTGCGACATGACTTTCAAAAATTACTGTTTGATACAAGTCCACTTGATTACGGTTTTTTTTAACGCACTTTATAATTTAGCACTCTAGCCATTGTGATAGCAAATATATATTATTTAGTTTGCTTCCTTTACAATAACTTGTATTAACCTTTTTAATGTAATTCTTAGGAAAGTTCTTAGCTTGATTAGTTCACAAACTTCTCTTTTTGCCAGGGATATTAAATGTGAAAACTTGCTAATGGACAGTGCATATAACGTGAAACTATCCGACTTTGGTTTTGCAAGAGGTCATCTTAAGCCTAAGAATGGCCAGATGCCTTTAAGTGAAACGTTCTGTGGTAGTTACGCCTATGCATCACCTGAAATTCTGAGAGGTATCCCATATCAACCGCAGCAGTCTGACATCTGGTCAATGGGCGTTGTCCTGTATGCTATGGTGTTTGGAAGGTTACCATTCGATGACGCAAACTACAATCTTTTATTAAAAGTAAGAAACAAGTCTTGATCAAACAAGATATTATATTTGTTCCTTTAGCAAGTATCGAACAAAGTCACATTCCCAAGAGAGCCCAAGGTTTCATCAAGTTGCAGATCGCTAATTAATAAGATATTAGCACCTCTAAAAGCGAGGATTCGGATATCAGGAATAAGAAGTGATACATGGTTTAACTATATACCAGGAGACAAGGCTGGAAGTAGTAGGGAGACATCTGTAAGTAATGATCATCCTACTCTTTTTGAAAAACAATTACATTAATTTCTATAATTGCTTAGGATACCGAGGGTCACACGACATCTCAAGGTGTATCTACATCTCCAAGCCAAGATGCCATAGCTCCAGCGACACTGGTGACTAAGCAACAGCTGAAAGCTGAGGCAAAAGAGAAAGGAAGGTCTGGAAGCACCGATGAGGAAACACCAATTGGCTTGCAAATGCCTGACGAGTCTTCTCCTGATTCTGACGCACCATATGTGACTACTACTAAGAATAAGAAATATAGTCGTAAATCAAGAGACGACTAGTGCATATAATTTTTGTAATTTAACCTACCTCTGTCGTATTATACCTTTTTAATAAATATCATAATTTTTTCCATATAGTAATAGTAAAAGGCCAATTGAAAGGATTTGAATGTAATAAACAAAAATTAAACAACACACGAAATAATTATTGCAATTTATTATTATCATAAATATCATATGAATTGTAGTTGCCACATAATACAAGGATGTACTGAAAATATTTACACGTTAGATCCTATTTACACTTTGCTGGTAGCGCATTATTAGTAGTAATTGCTATTTTAATCTTTGCTTAGGCAGTTGTTTATGTTTCTAATACAAACAAGTAATTCAAAATAAAATTTAAAGCTGATCTTGTTTAGTTTGGCAAGCCTATACAAATACACACTTTAGTTGATGTACTGTAGAATGGACTACTTTTTAAAAATTATGTGGTAATGGTTGAGTTAATTTGCGAGTTTCCATTAACTACCACTGCCGAAAAATGTAAAGACGTATTCATATACAGCGTTCGTTACAAAATAAATGCACAGCCATTGCATTGAACAAATTGAAAAATTAATCTCTTGGTTTTGTAGGTGTAAAAGTGGTTCAGACTAAATAATTGGCCACTTTCTTCTACAGTGCCTTCAGAAATGATCAAATATTTTTGAATGTTCAATATTTTGGCGCTAGTTATTTTAACTATTTGATGTTGGCTACATGTGCAGTGTTAAGTTTTGACGTAAACATTTTTCATTGGCGTTCATTCGTTCGGTTTGTTGTGCTTTAAGGTGTTGTAAGAAGCTTACAGCCGGTTTTAGTTATTGTTCTGTGGTTTCAGCGTACTATTCTTTTGCAATTTCTCTAATTAACGAGTTTGGTGTAAGTATAAACACTAGTTAAGAAAATTGCGGTTTTGAGGTTATTTTCTTATTTTCGAGTACAAATTATGACAAGATGCTTTTATTCTAATGGCGCACTTTCGCAGTGGAACCCGAAATCAGGTTGGTTCATGGTCATAATTCATTCAATCATGCATCGAACAATTTACTGAGGTGCAAATCAATTACGATGCTTTTGCTCACCATAAGCGGATTATTATTCACCGTTTCGAAGACAAAAACTGCAGCTCCACTAAAATATACAGAAACCATTTACACACACTAGAAGAATTACAGCAAGCTATTCAACAGGAAATACAAAATATAACTGAGAACTTGCGGAGAGTATTTGATAATATAAAACGATGGATTAATGTGTGTCTACAAATAATGGCCAACATTTAATGAAACACTTCATAAAGCAAAGTGTCAGTTCTAAAAAAACCCAAGCATATTAATAATGGACAATCATGAAAGCCACATTTCTGTGGCTATTCTGAATCTGGCTAAGAGCAATGGTATAACTATAATAACTCTACCACCACATTGCTCAATAAACTCCAGCCTCTTGATACCGAACTTCTAAGCATTATGGAATACCGAAACCAACCTTGTTTAAACGGGTAAAAGAGTTCAGGGGTGTGAAAAGCACCTCAATGGGAGAGCTCCAGCGATACCCCATGAAACGGAAGCCAATATTGGATCACACATCAAAACTATGGAGAAATGGGGTTTTGGTCTGTCAAAAAAAGAAATTATTTTGGCCATGGGGAGTATATAACTTAAAGATTCCATTCAAGAATTCAATACCTGGAGATGACTACTTCATCAATTTCAAACGTTAACATGGTATTTCTCAGAAAAAACCGCAAGCTGTAGAAATTGCTCGAAAAAGAAGTGTTGATCCATTCATTATTGATGAATATTTCCGCATCTATAATATAGACGAGACAAGTTTTTGTATCAATCCTAATCGAATAAAAGTTGTCAGTGAAAAGGAGAAAGCCGTTCATAGAGTTACTGCAGGGCCAGGCAAAGAAAATTTTTCAGTATTAATGGGTAGCAATGCAGCGGGTGGAAAGTTACCACCACCCATAATCTTCAAGGGTAAAAATGTATGGGATTCTTGTCTAGCGAACGAAGGGTCTGAATACCTGGGGATATCTTACGCTGCAACGTCAAATGGGTGGATGGAAACGACTACGTTTGCCTATTACTTTGAGAGGACCTTTGTGCATTCTATTCCAAAAGAAAGACCCGTCATCGTTATCTATGATCACAACTCATTGGCCTTACAGAGAAAGCATTGCAGAAAAAAATAGTGATACTAAAACTACCCCCACATACCAGCCATATTTTGCAACTGATGGATTTATCGATGTTTAAGTCTTTAAAGCTGAAATACGATGAGGCCGTAAACAGGTGGCAAAGAAGAAACTATGGGGTTAAGTTGCCCAAATCCATGTTTTCCTCAATCATTTCGAAAGTATGGGAAGAACTAAGTTCTGAAACGATAAAGAACGGGTTTCCTAAGCCAGGAATTTACCCATTCTGTGATACCATCCTTTAAACAGAAATATTTGAACTTACGGCGCTAAAGAGTTTTCAAGTTTTTTTTGGTGAAAATCCATCCATGTCAGGTGCATCCCTTCTTCCATCAGATGACAATACCGTCTCAAATCCTGGATGTTCAGAAGACATTGAATGGTCCTTCTCCAGCATCTTAAGCAAACTCCGTCAACTGGTCAACAAAAACGGAGAAAAATATGCCCTGGAGCTGAGATCATAACATGTTCAGCTGTCATCCAAAAACTGAAAGAAGAGAAGGAGCAAGAGAAAGCGAAATTAGTTAAAAACAAAGGGAAAAAAGGATTTACTTAAAGGGTCTTCAAACATCAGCAAAGACGAATAGCGTGGTTTTCCAGGAGAGCAGTCAAATTCTGACGATGATGTTGAGAAAGAAATCCCCTCTCCCCCTCCTGTTGAAGAGCAAATTCATCGGGAGGTACAACCAGACGACTTTATCCTGATGAAATTCCCAATTGAAGGGGGCAATGGTCAAATTTATTATGTGGCCAAAGCCTTAAAGTGCTTTGAGCAAGCAGTTGAAGTGAGTTGTCTTCAGAAATGCGTGAAATCTGAAAACAAATTCCACTTCCCAAAAGGGCCAGACACTTCGATAGCTTCCAAAAGCCAAATTGAATTTGTTTTGCCGGACCCATCACATTTAAATGCACAGACGAAGAGACAGATCCTATATCACTAGATATTTACAATGCTCGCTAAATAATTAATGTTTTGAACAAATAAATTGTATTCCTCCATTTTGAAATGCATCCTTTTATTTACATTTACCCCGCTGCCTTTTTGGAAGAGTTTCATGGGTAATGACCTGGGTTTCACTTGCCCCGCAGAGTTGCATTGTACTTAAATTATTTTCCAGGGAAACTTTCTTGGAATATTATAATTTGTCTACTTATGTTTACTTATATAGCAACGTCACACCCACCATCTGCTGTAGTCATAAATAGCAGTTTTGAAAAAAGACATTTCTAGTGGAGTATGAACTCTAACTAGCAATTTTTTGAGTTCCACTTACCCCAGTGTAGCTTAAACTGAATTTAACTGTTGCCGAAGAAGTCCAGGAGGGCTCATTGAATTGCAAAATGATAGAAACTGCAAGAACGTATTTGAGAATGTTTCCCTTGAGTTTTGATGTAAAAAAGCAATTTCTTATACTAAAATTGGGGATAATCGCCTTCCGCTATCTTATGATATCCACAACTTATACATATGAACAAGGATTTTCTGCTTTACTTGTAATTAAAAACAAGTCCCGGAATAGATCAACAGCATGCCATGATATGCATGTGGCTTTGAGCAATAATATTAGGCCCACGATTACACAGCTCGTCAAACAGATGCAATCTCAAAAATCACATTGATGATTTTTTATATTAATTTTATATTAAAAATGTTGTTTTCAAGATTAAAATAATACTCTTAGTGCACTTTACTATTGAGTTTTATGAACATGTTAAACGTTTTGATTAAAATTAAAGTATATTTACTCGCCCCACGTTTGGTTAAATTATCTTATCTCATTAGCTCTAATTTTATCCATTTACCTACTGAGCTAATGATAGGTGTTTCAGATGGTGCGAAAGTATCAGCGCACGCCAGGTACAAGGACCTTGTTACCGTCAATTTTCGCTTTACTGTATTCTCGATATTTTGTTATCACCAATTTTCGCTTTACTGTATGTTCGATATTTTTCGAATTGCGTCTGGATATTGCGCATTTTTGATACGCCGCCGTTGCACATTGTTGAACGTTCGCGACGCGAAAATTTGGCATCTTGTCCCGGCGTTCGATTGAATAAGGTTGTTGGAAGTTTTTGGCGCTGTTTGAGGTCGCGATTTTGGAGAAGGTGCTTATTGATGTCTAGGCACTTCTCACCCTTTGGTTAGGGGATTTGTACGCGTCTCGACATTCCTCTGAATATAAATCTGGAGATACTGCCTTGTGCAGACTTTTTTTGACGCCAAACCTCCCGAGCAAAACATTTGGGGAATTTAGTGTGAGTATGACCGTTTTCATCCCCTTTTCGATTGCCCGCTAACGTTTATTTCAATAATTTAGTCCCCACCACGTTATGGGTCCCAAATAAAAACTTCGAGAACCCCGACTTGCGGCCCGATGCGATCTGTGATAGCGTTATCTCGGCGCGCTTAATTGACGAGCTACTGTCCTCTTTGAATGAGCCATCAAACCCACGGAAGCCCGTTCCTGCGATGTTATCAACGCTAAGACGGCGTCGCACCAGCTCAAGGTACCCTTGCTGCTTACGTTTATGTGCCCCAATCGATGGACTGCCGAAAGTAATCTGTTCCTAAATTGAGATTAGCGCGATATACCAGCGCGAAATATTTATATCATGGTCTGGACGCAATCTTTAAAGTACGAGGCTTCCCCTCGCCGTAGCTTTCACTTTAGCTACAAATTGTGATATTAATTGTTACATGTACCACGCTATAGAAATTCCTGGGGCGGTTGCCCGCTTGTAATTTACAATTTTATATTAACGTCACTCCTCGGGAGCTTCCAGGAATTTGTCTCCCCTGCACTTCATTGTTTGACTTCAGTTTTGCGCCGTTTCATTTAATCCACAGTGTTCCAATTTAGCTGGAGCGTAATCTATCAATCGAATTAGGGGGTTTGGCTCTGTTATCTTTTTTGTTATCCTTTAAATTGGTGGCGCCATCCCCCCATCTAATGAACCCACGACCGTCTTCGGCTGCAGCTGATTGGCGACCCCTAATTAGCGATTGGTAGTGACTCGCCTAGGCATTGGCTGAGTGAGGTAATTTGGTGCTTTGAATGCTGCTTCGATTTGTTGAGCAATTAACGTAAGTATTATTCTACCATCCCCTTTTTTTGTCCTTATAAGGGATAACAACCTATAGAAATTATACCAATGAAAAATTAAATGAAGCACTTCAAGAAATAGCTGACGAGAAAATTTTCATAAAGATGGCCATACAACGATACAAAATACCATATGGGATTTTAAATAATAAGTATCATGGAAAACACATAAGAAGCACTGGTGGACAACCAATTTTCACAAACTTGGAGGAAAAAGGTATTCTTAAATCTGTTTTAAAATGTGCAGATTGGAGATTTCCACTTGATCTCTTAGAGGTTTGAATGCTTGCGAAGGGATATCTTGATAGAATGGGTAGGAAAGTAGACAGATTTACAAATAGTCTTCCTGGAAAGGACTGGGCTCTGGGCTTACTAAAATGCCATAAGGATCAAGTATCGCAACGTGTCTCTGGAAACATTAAAAAAGCGCGAGCGAAAGTTTCTAGGAAAACTTGGTCAACTTATTTTGACAATTTGGAGAAAACATTAAACAATATTCCTCCCAGTAACATATTTAATTTTGATGAGATGAACGTTGGTGACGACCCCGGGAGTAAAAAGCTTGTTTATAGAAGAGGAGTTAAATATCCCGAAAACGTCGTTACAGTTCTATGAACTTTTAAAATAAAGGTAAGGACAGAATGTTCTCAATACAGTGCAAAGAGAGCACAATACTAGATCGAATAAGGCTATAAAAAAATGGAACGGTAATATTTGAAGAATGGTGAAAAGCAGACAATTATTATAAAATTCAAGAAATTCACACAACAGGAAATGAACGAGATTGGTGTTTAAAAAAATGAGTCAGTGAAGTGACATAAGTGAACAGACAATCCAAATAAAACGCCCCACGTTGGGCGCCAAATTATTATGTACAAAATCTTAATTCTAAAATTATTGTTTGTTCACGTTTTCTTTAAACTAGGTTATAGCGCCACTCACTATGTTTTATTTGGATTGTCTGTTCACTTATGTCACTTCACTGACTAATTTTTTTAAACACCAATCTCGTTCATTTCATGTGTGAATTTCTCGTATTTTATAATAATTGTCTACTTTTCACCATTCTTCAAATACTACCGTTCCATTTTTTTATAGCCTTATTCGATCTAGTATTGTGCTCTCTTTGCACTGTATTGAGAACATTCTGTCCTTCTTACCTTTATTTAAAAAGTTCATAGAACTGTACTTATTCAATTATACTGACATGTAAATTTATTTAACACGCATGTAATAAACCCTTTGGTGATAGATTTGTTAAATTTTGATTGGCTTTACTTTGCACCAACCTCTTAATTTATGCTAATTGATATTTCTGTGACTCTAATTTACGAATTGAGCTCTGCCTTATTGCCATTTATTCTGAAGTAATTCCATTTAATATCGGCAATGCTTTACCAATGTAGTTATGAATTAAAATTTCTGATGTAACTTCTTGCAGTTGTCTGATTTACCCCATCTCTGTGTTTTATTGACTTGCTTTATTTATCTATGCTGCAAGCAGAGTTGAGTAACGGGCTAAATACCATCTCAATATATGTTTCATTTTTGTATGTGTGCATAAATAAACACAAGTAATGAAAAATATCTCATTAGTATCAATCTAACCCTACATATCAATCTCGCCCCAATTATATAGGTAATTCGCTGTAGAGAAAAACCAGGCGGCTCAATTTCAAAATAAGGCGAGATTGACTTGTTTCGGTCCATAACACATAGTTTACCGTAATTTCAAACTCGCCCATCCGGTGGGTAAGATTGTTTGTTATTATTATAATTTTTTCAATGTTGTCTTTTGAAATTTTTGAGGTTACCCAATAACTTTTTTTTTTTTTTTTTTAATATATACAGTAACCATTACAACTCGCTGGGGTTTTTTTGGTTGTGTTAATTGAACAGTATCACAAAATTCACAATAAGGACAACTTAGAATAGTTTCCTTTGGCACTACATGTTGAAATTCACTAACACTAGGTTTTAAGTTTTAACAATTACATTGTTTATTTTATTCACTATCATCACTGCTTGATAGAAATATATCTTGAGGTAACTTGCGTTTAAGTCTTTTGTGTATACCTTTAGTTCCTAGAGAATAGTGAACCGTTGCTGGACAGTTTTCTAGATTGGAAAAATATTTACTGCTCACTTTTCTAATATATTCGGTAATTGTTGGCATACGTAATTCCCGGTGCAATTGCTCATTTCTAATGAACCACGGTGCATTGGTTGCTATTCTTAAAATTTTTGATTGCAGTGATTGTATCTTCTTAATATTAGTCTTTGAAGTTCCACCCCAAACTGGACAAGCATACATTAATCCTGGTCTGATAATTGACTTGTATATTAAGGCACCACACTTAACTTGTAAAGCCGATTTTCTATTTAGAAGGGGATAGAGTAGTTTTAGTTTTACGTAGCTATCACTTAATTTCTTATTGACGTGAATACTCCATGTTAAACGTCTGTCCAGATAGACACCCAAATACTTAACGCTGCTATCGTTTGGATTCCAGCTAATGTGTTGGTTATTTATTACTAGTTCCTTTGGGAGGTGGGGTCGTCTTAATGTAAAGATTTTTGTTTCACATTTACTAGCATTAAGAGAAATGCACCACATTTTCATCCAGTTAGAAATTGTTCCTACTGCAGTTTGTAATTGTTGGGCGGCGTCATCTATATTTTCATTTTGGGTTACAATTGCTGTATCATCGGCGAACATAGAAAGTACAGCATTTTCTGGTTCCGGTAGATCAGATATGAAAATATTAAATAACGTCGGACCCAAAATAGAGCCTTGCGGGACACCAGCAGAAATAGATTTTGTTTGAGACGTTGCATTATTTATTTTTACAACAAAGCTTCTATTAGTCAGAAAAGAAACGATGACCCTGACAATGTAATCTGGTAGACCAACATGGAGTAGCTTGTATTGTAAACCTATGAGCCATACGCTGTCAAATGCTTTGGCAATGTCTAGGAATGCCACTGTTGTATGTTCCTTAGCTTCAAAGCCTCGCTCTATAGTTTCAGCAAGTCTTTGCAGCTGTTGGCTAGTAGAATAGTGCTGCCTGAATCCAAACTGGAATCGAGGTAAGGTGTTCTTGTCGTCGAGCAGTTTAATAATTCGTGTATGTATAATACGTTCAAATAACTTTGATATGGTTGACAATAAACTTATGGGTCTATAGTTTCCTGGGTCTCTCGGATTCTTTCCAGGTTTGTTGAATAATATTATAGCTGCGCATTTCCATGTACGAGGGAAATAACCCAGTCTCATACAAGAGTTGAATAGGCTTGCCATCATAGCTAATGATTTTCTTGATAAGTTTCGAAGGACAATATTTGGAATTAAATCAAGACCGGGGCTTTTTCTTAGAGGCAGTCTTTTGATATATTTATAGATTTCCCTGGGAGAAGTAGGTTTGAAAGCTCCCGATTCCTGTGGCATGTTCTTCTGCACATAATCCGCTACTTGCTGATGAAATAATTTATACTCTGTATCTTGTTTGGTCGTGAAAACTGTTTCTAAGTGATTAGCAAAGATGTCGCATTTTTCTTGGTTAGAGCAGTACATCTGATTATTTACTTTCAAATCAGGAATGATAGGTGGATTTTTTAATATACGTCTTGTAGCTTGCCACATGGAAGGATCATTTGGTTGCAGTTCTTTAATGTAGCGTTGATACGTTTCATATCGATGTTCGTCTAGTTGATACCTTACTTTGTGCATAAGACTGTTAAGTTGCGTTTTATATTGGGGTTGCCTTGTTGATTGCCATAATCGCCTGATTTTATTTTTCTCCTTGATTAAGTCAATGAGACGCTGAGGTAACAAAACAGTATTTATTCGGAAATTATGCGTTTTATGTTTAATTGTGCATATCTTGATCGAATCCGTGATGGCAACGGTGATGTTTTCCACTTCGGTATCGACATCTTTTTTTGTTTCTATCCTGTACGGGCATTTAATTTTTTCATCTAGTTTATCTCAAAATTTCTCCCAGTCGATTTGCCCCTGAATTAGTCTAGGCATTGTTTCATAGTATTTAGGTACATGAGAAAATTTAATAATCACAGGTAGATGGTCAGAGCTTAGTTCGGTTAGAACATTTTGTGTGATTGGGGTAGTGAAATTTTTGTAGAGGATTATGTCTAGTATATCTGATTTACGCTCACGCTGGAATGGAACATATGTGGGAACATCGGGTGCGGACACCTCTACTGCTTGGTTTTCCATAATTTCGAGTAGCCTGACGCCATTAGGATTAGTGGCTCTACAACCCCAGATTTTGTGTTTACAATTTATGTCACCAATAAGTAGTGTTGGCTTGTGGTGGTTATTAAATATCTTAGCAATGTCTTCGTTAATCATCTTATGTTTAGGTTGTTTATATGCGCATACGAGCTTAATATCGGGAGCATTTTGTACTTGCAACTGAACTGCAATGACTTCTACATTATCAAGATCCTCTGTTAATAAAGTGTGCAACAACAATTTCTTTTTGGCAATGATAGCCACTCCTCCAGATGCAGTTGGAGAATTTCTATCGTTGCGATATACACAATAGTTGGGTATTGTAAATGTTTCTCCATCAATGAGATGCGTCTCACTAATGCACGCAATGTCGATATTGTGATGATGTAGAAAAACAGTGAACTCGGACTTTTTGGCTTTAATGCCATTGGCATTCCAATTTAATACTGTTAACTTGTTTACTTCTGGGGGATTATTTCCCTCCATTTAGTAGTGTTGCTGATATTAATGATAAAAGAAATTCTTTAATTTTGTCCATATAAGGAGTAAGCATATCAAGTAGTAATTGGATTAAAGTATTTCCCGAGGTAGTTGTGACAGCTTCGATAGTAGACTGATTACCCACAGCTTCTGCATAAGTATTAGGCTTACGTATATTTTCTGCATTTAAGTGACGTGTGTTATGTGTGATGTTCTTAGTGTACATTTTTGACTCAGTTATCGGCGTAGAACTTACAGTGTCTCTTGCAGTATTATGTTTTGGTAGTTTTGTTATTATATTTTGATAATAGCTGCACCCTTTATAATTAGCAGTATGCTCACCACCGCAATTTACACATTTGGGTTTTTCAGTTTTCGATTTTTCACATGCCGTATAATGATGAGAACCTTGACATTTTACACACCTAGGGTCTAAATGACAATAGTTTTTTGTATGGCCATACTTTTGACATCTGGTGCATTGTGGTAAAGTGTTCGATTTTCGCCTTGGTTCAATTGATATCTTACAGTGGTATAAATATTCTAAGCCAAAGATTTTGTTTACGTTATCTACTTTTTTTAGTTCAACAGCACAAATAGGAATTGGTTTCTTGTCACGATTATATAAACGCGTTACCTTCGTTACAGGGTGCTTGTGGTCTAAGAGTTCCTGCTTAATTTCTTCCACCGTTATTGAAATAGGTATATTTCTTAGGATTACGGACAAGGTGTCTTTGTCTGGATTTTGATATGTAAAATACTTAATATTTTCTTGATTGTAGAAGGTTGTTAGTTTACGAAACTGTTCAATATCACTTAAGTTGATTCGCAATTGAGTACCACGAATTTGTGTTGAGAAATCGCCTTTTACGTTAGTTTTAATATCTTCAATAACTTTTTGATAATTTGCTGCTTCTGGAATAAAGATCGGGGGAATTTTAACCGATTCTGGAACCGGATTCTTATTTTTATTGTTATCGGCAGATGTACTTGAATTTTCACTTAAGTGATCTTGATTATTTAGTGGTAAATAATACCTGTTTTGTGTTAATAGTTGATCTGTGTCAAACACGTATCGTTTGTTGCTGGTATGTTCGTTGGGTGACTCATTAGGCCGTTTACTGGATTCGCTAGGTCGATGGTCGGGTGACAGCTCCCCGTGGTTGATCACAATTGTTTCAGGAGTGAGATAGATGTGTTCTTCTGTATCCATGTTTTCACTGGTTTTATTGGAACTGTTTAGTAGTTTTTTATTGATAACTGTTTTATTAACATTACTGTTCTTGTTAACTTTATTTGTTAAGAGTTCATTAGATAAGTCCCGTGCGTAAGAAATTACACGTGTGTTATTTATTTATACACTGGATAAACTGTTATCGCCGCGCGCAAGGCGCGCGATTTAAGTAAAAAGTTAGTACGCTATGTAAATTTGATGTCCATTCACGGTACAATATAATAATTCAATTATTACCAAAGAATTGACCGTGGCCGCGCTCGTTATACGAAATCGCTTATCTTATTCACACTCGAACAGCGAAAAGTACGTGTGCACGCTAAGAAAGCCAACTCGCAACTCACCCAATAACTCCCATTATACAAACATATAATATGTCACTTTTAGAATAATAATAAAATAAATATAAACCTTTTTAACTCAAAAAGTATTTTTAAAACTATCAATCTCGCCCCGTTTTACGGTAGTGTGACACAGGTGTTTAATTTTGAATTAAAGAGATATAAATTTCAGTCAAAATTTAGGAAATATCGTTCACAATTTAAAAGCCAGTTTTGCTTTCATAATCAGTCGGTTTAAAGACCGCTATCACAACAGTAAGCATATTATATTACGAAATGACCTAGAACTTCAAGTTCATCGCACGAACTCGCAGGCAACGCGGAACTATAATTGCTTACTACTTATTTTGCAATTTTAGAATCGTTCTAGTGAACTATACCTTTGCACTTTGAAATGTTTTTATTTAGTATCTAAGCAGTTATATTGTATCAAAGCCCATTTATTTTTGTAATAAAATCAATCGACATTTACTGTTTCATTCAATTACATCGATACTACCTTTCCAATCCTAAAAATTGAAGTGTGAGGCTGCACTTCGGGTAGTTATCTAATTATCATCCCTTTAAGAGCCATTGACTACATTGGCTTAATACATGAATGCAGTCTCATTCATGTGCTTAAAAATTAGGGATAAAGAACCAGTACAACCAACAGAAACCTGATCCAGCCTCCAGGAATTTCTGTAGTAATCAGTTTATTGATATCACATCTTGCGCAAGCGGTCGGAGTGATTTGCGATTACAACAAGCATTCGTATTCTAAGCCTGTAAGAATTTTGGAAAATTTCATAGTCCTTCGGGACATTATATGTGACAACCAAATGATTCTGCCTTTTAAAATTCAACCAATCAAGAACTAATTATCAGAAATTATCCCTAGGGAAAATTTTTACACCTTAATTTATATGGCCAAAACATACTTACAAATAAGACATTTTGCTTACAAAGTTGATGCATGAGTAGAGAGGTATGGGTAAATGTTTCAATTCAGTAAATTGTCACGCCGAGTGCCTCTCTTAATTCCAGAAATTTTTATGTCTTAGACCACTTCTGCTTGTTGATACTCTAATATCAATATCACCCCTCCCACAAGCGAATACGACAAGCACAAGTATAGTACGTTTTTTTCCTATAAAAATTTTCAAGGTCAAGATAAAATTGGCAAAACTGCTTTTTTAAAATTATTAGAAAATTTATTTTCGTCAGGTTTTTCTGTAAACGACTTTTGTCATTTTGGCATTTAAAATTAAATTGTCAGTTTTTCTTTTTTGAAACTGAATACGCGTAAAAAACGGAATCTTTTAAAATTAAATGTAGTGAAGTGTGCAGAGGCACTGTTGGATCTGCATCTTAACACACCAGAAGAAGACGTTTACCAAAGATTAGCAAGAGCTTTTGATGTACATAGAACTTTAATGCCAGATTTTAAATTTCCCATCAATTTTTAGTTCTATAAAGTTACTAAAACAAATTTTGCCAACATACATTTTTTAAAGGAATCCAAGTTATGCCAACATAAACCCTAAATTCTTTGACCTTGAAAATTTTTATAGGAAAAAAACGTACTTTATATAAATCTGTAAAAATTTCCGGAAATTTCATAGTCACTAGTGACAACTTTTGAGGACATCCTCCTCGTAGTAACTGAAATGAAGCTGATATAGAATTTTTACGATGGTATGAAAAAAATAGGTTTCTCTAGTTCTCATTATACCTGAAATGATAGTGAAAAAACAGGAATTTTCTATGATTTATACAAACGTGAATGTCAAAGTAGACAAATAGTTATGTATGGTACAAGTGAATAAAGAGGCATTTTATCCATAAGGGAAAACCTGTAGCTCACGATGCAAACCAAGTGAGATAATTTCCCCGAATGGATAAAATAACTTGATTCACGTGTGCATATCTAAATTTTAATTTACAATATTATGAATCAGAGATGCTTGTTTGATATGCTTTACAGTTTACTGACGTAAGTAAAGCTCATTCGAACAATGTTGGAATAATATGTATTTGAATGCAGAAAAAACCGATATGATCTTACTCTTTGATGAATGTTATAGCAATGATTTGGCAGATGTTAGATTATATGGAGAAAGATATACACACCAAAGGTGCCACACTAATAAAGTATTCGGGAAGCTGGAAGCTGCAATAAGAGAAAACTGTTCACCACTGAAAAAAAAAAGAAAGGCAGAACAGTGAATTTAACAAAATTGCAGTAATTGAAGCATTTCTGACATATTAGTCAGCCTTCAGTTCTAAAAACCATTAGAGCAAATTTTTGTAGTGTTAAGCTGGTACTTTTTCAAATCACTCTGTATATAGGATCTTTCATCTATACTGTAAATATATAAGTTATTCATTTTAGCTCATTTCTTTCACCACTTTGTAAGGTCTATAGCTCACCATAAATAATAATAATTAAATGTGGGTTATAAATACTGAGCACTTCATCTTTAACAGCAAAACTAATTCAGAAATTTCACAAAACAACACTGTCATCAATACTGTTTTATTATCTGTTACTGCGTTAAGAATTTCAATAAATATTAAAAGTAGTCCATCCTATGTTGCAATATATGCTTTTATTTATATAGGTATGTATATATAATGTTTGCTTGCCAAACTTTAAATGGTAAGCTGTACGTGTACATGCATAGCTGCAGGAGTTTGCCAAGTTGAGCTATCTTGTCAACATTTAAAGATTAAAATAGTAAATGCTTCATGATATCTTTATGTAATGAAGGTAATTGATACAGTTTTTGCGTAAAAAGTATTCATTGTGCATCGTTGCAGTAAAACTGTTAATATGTTTAACTGATATGTGCACTTACACAGTATTACAAGAAGTAAAAGAAGAGCATTATTCAATCTAAAACCGAATAGAAATAGTTAAGCCGCTCGCCAAAAATTTATACCTAGAACCAGTTTCACACACAACAAATTAATAAGAGCAGCTTGATCCATGTACACACTTACTTGTAATACAAGTTTTAAAAATACGACAAATAGAAATATTCTATTTAGATGTTGAACGTTTTTGTAAGGGTGACTTAACTATTTCTATTTAGTTAACGATGTTTTAGTACAACTTTTTTCCTTAAATGATACCAGAAGTTAGCCTACCCTGTACAAGAATTGATGAGTTTATCTTTGGTAAAATTTCCACTGAAATGACAACTGAAATGGCACTTTTTGTCATAACAAAACTACTACTATTTTATCACATTCAATTTAACTTACACGACTTATACATTTCATTACCAAAATAAAAGCATTAGCACTTGGGGTACATGTTATACACGTTACTAGTCTTCTCATTATTGTTGATATATTATTGTTCAATGATCATATTTACCTTAAGCCAAACTCTTATCGTTGCAAATACGACACTATTCATCAGAAGCTGCCCGTAATTGATTAGTTATCATCAAGGATTGAACCTTATTAATAAAATAGTATACTGTTGATGATTAATAAATTATATCCATATAGCCAGCTGCTTCATCACTGGGTGGTAATAGGGGAAGCTCTGGACAGTACATTAGTAGTGGGCTAAGTGGAGCATCTCTTCGCATGACTAACGTAATTCCTGATGAGTATATGGCAGGTATTTTAATATGTGACGTGTTAGCAAAGCCAGGTCGCATCTCCCTCATGCTTTCTCGTACCATATTCGCAACTTGTCCTGAAAAATAAGAGTTATTTAGTAAAAACTTCAAAAAGTTGTTAATTTTATATGCACAGTATAACATTTTCCAAACATCAGCTATAATATAATAGTACATTATACACCAAGAGAAAAGCACGATTATTCCCAAAGCATATGTTTGAAGCCCGAGAGCAAAGTCCAAGAGCTACAAATAAAACGAAAGAAAAATGGATTTCTCTCCTGCCGTATTGAAACTATTTCTCTACAACTTCAATAATAAGGACAACGAAAAAAGTATTTATTCGCAACCATATATGTAATAAAATCATTACTGACTTTTAAAAAGTTGGAAAATGAGTTATTCCCAACTTATAACTTTCCAACCCCAACTTATAACTTTCCAACCGGTCCGAAAAGCGATTGCCGGTTGGAAATGAATCCATTCCCAACCGCTGTGTAGGTAGGGACAATGGAAATCTCGTTGATCCATTCATGCGCGATCCATTCACGACCTCTAAGTAGGTAGGGACACTGGAAATCTCGTTGATCCATTCATGCGCGTCACAACATGTATCATAATATAATAATTTTTCCAATTATTGTTTGGAATAAAGTGGTTGCGAATAAAATAGTATACATACCACGGTGAAAAGTTTCATTCCTGTCTCGAGATAAAGTTCACCTCGACACTACGCGTCTCGGTTAACTACTTTATCTCTCGACAGGAATGAAACACTTTCCACCTCGGTATGTAATATACTATTTCATAAATAAAGCATTACAGTAATTCAGAATTATACTGCAACTTGCTGTAGCCTTTGCATTGTGTTTATGGAATTATTACAGTTGTTGGACAAATCAAAATTCTCAATATAATTATTCAAATTTAATTTATATAACATAAACTACATCAATATTCATTACAGCCAACCATATACGGATAAAAACAAATGTGAATGGTGTGTAGGTATTTAAACATAACTACACATAAAATTCAACTAATTACAGTGAAATCTCCCTTACCGGACACCTCTAATAAGCGGACACCTCTCTTACATGGACATTTTGTTGGGAACCAACTTGCTTGCATTAACTTTACTAATAGAATTTTCTCTATTAAATGGACACTCTCTTAAACGGACACGGACACCATTTTTCGACAATTTTTAGACGGTGAATCTCTCTTGTACGGACACTTCAAAATGCAGGCCCAGCTAATTTTGTAAGGCGTTAAAACAATCCATAAATCCAACATTTAATGATCATGTTGTTAAAATATAGAATTCTTTTACAGTACGGGCGGTATTAAGTCAACTCAAATCAGCTGACTGCAGGAAATTCGACACTATAATTACCCTATGCCCGATATTATTACAAAACAATCCATGTCGCTTGATTTTAGAGGCCTGCATTCAAAACTACATTGCCTTTTGCGTGGGCATCCCATTATGATAAAAATAAAAATAAGAAGAATTTTTCCTGCTTGCTTATGGAAGGAAAGAATAAGAAAACTAGGCTCAGGGCCCCTAGCCATGGAGTCTGCGGGTTTCAAGTTACGCCACTGTAATCAATTTGAACCAGAGGACGATTTACCCTTATCAGTAGTGGCTGAACTGTATAGAAATATCCCAGAAATCGAAGACGTCGACACTGACGAATTTATAAACATTGACAAAGAAATAATCGTGGAAGATGATGTAACCGAAATTTCAGGTGAATCAGCTGCCGTTGATGTGCAGTTGGCAGAATTAGAAAACGATAGCGATTTGCTAAAGAAAGTAATGACTTTAAAGTATTCAACCTGTTAAAATATTTAGAAATACATGTGGAAAGTATAATAAACAGTCAGAAAAAACCCTTACGTCAAACGAGTATTTTAGATTTTGTAATAGTATATTACATACCGAGGTGAAAAGTGTTTCATTCCTGTCGAGAGATTAAGTAGTTAACCGAGACGCGTAGCGTCGAGGTCAACTTTATCTCGAGACAGGAATAAAACTTTTCACCGTGGTATGTATACTATTTTATTCGCAACCACTTTATTCTAAACAATAATTGGAAAAATTATTATATTATGATACGACAGGTTGCGAAGCGCATGAATGGATGAACGAGATTCCCAGTATCCCTACCTACACAGCGGTCGGGAATGTACTTCCCGCACTCGAGTGCGGGAAGTAGCGGGCGGAAATGTACGACTTCCCACACTCAAATGAGGTCAGTAATGTTAACATTACATATATGGTTGCGAATAAAAACTATTACATAACTTTGTTTCAATTATTTTATTATTCTTACATGTATACATATACGTATGGTATACCTTTGCATAATACAACTTTTTTAAACATAAAAATGGATTTTCCCTTAAGCGGACGCCTCTAATAACGGGACAAAAACTTTCGCACCGTGCGTGTCCGCTTATGGGAGATTTTACTGTACTTATTTTTGTAAAAAGCTTTGTAATTTTTGTACAGGTTATCGATATCGCTTTGACTTTCCTCACTCATTTCCTGAACCTATTGCACTCCTTGTAGCAACTTAGCAACTATGACACAAGAATGCATCAATATCAACATCTATGGTTGTAGGTTAGGTTTTGCGTCAGTCTATGTCAAAACTGACGCAAAACCTAACCTACAACCATAGATGTTGATATTGATGCATTCTTGAGTCATAGTTGCTAAGTTGCGTCAGTTTTGACATAGACTGATGCAAAACCTAACCTGCTAACCTCGAATTTGAAATAGACTTACAGTGTCACCAACAATACACTTCAGTACTGCCAAATGCCTAACATCAACTGGAGCTGTTTATTGTGCTTTAGTACATAGAAACAAGTTCTGCTCAACTTGGTTATGTTTTAACATTTAATGTCACTTTTATGTAAAAATGTAATATTTTAAATTTCTTATGAAATGCGATAAAATAGTATACGCAACACGTTAGAAAAGTGATCACTTTTCTAAACTTGTTGCGTAATATTCTATTATCATGTCTTTACCTATTCCTCTTCTTTCTGAACTTTCCTACACGTTTTTCCTTTTTACTTTGTCTTTCTCAGGTCGATATAACATATATGTAGTTCCTTCTCTTTGATGAGTAGCTTTTAACTTGTTTTAGCAGTTTTCCCTCTATTTCTATCTTATGCTTCTTTTCTTTTGTTGATGTTATCATGGTTTTTGTTTTATCGATGTTTATTTCCATTTTTTTCTAGTTCTTCTTTGTAGTTTGTTAGGTATAGAAAACCCGGTTTTCGGTTTTTATTTTTGGAGACCTCAAGTGCTTGAATAATTATTTTAACGGCGTTTGTTTATTATCCCTTGAAATAGAGCATCTTAAGGGGCTTAAATTGTTTTTATGTTTAAACACGCATATTTGGAAAACAGTTGAACTTAGAGGTATAAAGTAACATATCAAAAGAAAGCGCATTAAAAGGGCTTTTCAAAAATAGAAAAATATACAGCGAGTTCCATTTGAAGAAAAATAGAAATCATTATATTTGCAAATGTTGAGCACCCTGTATAGCATTAATACCCAGATCCACCATTTTACACTTGAAATGTAGTTCACGAAAATCATAATTTGTTGGTAGTGTTTTCCTTCATTTAATTGTTTTCTGTTGTTTACAGCAGCCGCCTGAAGTTCAGCATTTTTTTTGCATAAAATACTCACACCCTGTATAATAAAAACTACTTTAGTGTTGTGCACGACCTTCGTATCTACAACTTTTATAACACGACGTTTATGTAACTCTCATAGTTTTAGAAATTTCTGATGTCCACCGCCTACTTTTTTTTGCAATTGTGTTTGAAATTCTCGACACTCCGAAGCTTGCTTTTGCTGCTTTGAGGATGTTTTCTTTAAATTGTTGCCATTTGATTTCTATTCCTGTGTTGTCATTTGATTCCTGTTCGAACTGTTTCTTTAGGTTGTCTTGATATACGAGGGTGGTGTGATAAGTCAACGATTTTTTAAATAAACGATATTTTTTTCGGCATATAAGCTTTTATTTTTCAACAGTCTCCTTTTAGCTCGATACATTTAGTCCACCGTTTTTCCAATTTTTTTATTCTTTCCAAATAATAGGTTTTCACAAGGCCTTCAAAATAGGAATTTGTTTCAGTGATGACCTCTTCACTCGACCCACATTTCTTACCGCCCAGCCATTTCTTCAGATTTGGAAACAGGAAATAGTCGCAGAGGGCAAAATCTGCAGAATATGCTAGATGGGGTAGCAGTTCGTAGCCCAATTTTTGGATTTTTGCCATGGTGACTACACACATGTGCACCCGTGCATTGTCTTGATGGAACAGCACTTTTTTCTTCGCCAAATGCGGTCATTTCTGCTTCAGATCAATATCGAATCTGTCCAAAAGCTCTGAATAATATTCGCCGGTGATAGTTTTACCCTTTTCAAAGTAATCTATGTGAATGACACCGCGTGTATCCCAAAAAACTGTGGCCATGACCTTGTTGGCCGACAGACCCACCTTTGCCTTCTTTGGTGCACGTTTACCCGGAGAAACCCACTGTCTTGATTGTTCCTTGGTCTCTGGTGTGGTGTGATGGATCCATGTTTCGTCTACGGTAACGAAACGGCACAAAAACTCGGTCGGATTGCGGCTGAACATCGCCAAACACTCCTTTGAAGTGGTCAACTGGTTGCGCTTATGGTCGAGTGTGAGCAATCGCGGCACCCATCGTGCGGATAGCTTTTTCATCTTCAAATATTCATATAAAATTGGATGTACTCGCTCAGTTAAGATGCCTACAGCCTCAGCCACCTCACGCACTTTCATTCTCCGATCGTCCAATATCATTCCATGGATGACGTAATGTGACGACCTCTTTTTGGCGACCTGAACGTTGGGCGTCACTTGTGCTGGTACGACCACGACGGAACTCAGTAAACCACTTCTTAACCATTAAAATTGATAGTGCAGAGTCTCCATAGTATTTATCAAGCGTTTCCTTGGTTTCGGTGATGGTTTTCTTACGTAAAAAATAATGCTTAATCAGCATACGAAATTCACTTTTTTCCATTTTCGTTAAAATTTACGAGGTTGTTTGCTTTCAATGGTTGTCAAACACAAACTAAATGGAGCAGCTTGCTCAAAATGTTACAGAAGTCTATTCATAGATGGCACTTGACAGGAGCAGTGTTGCATTCAAAGTTACTGTGTGGGAAATTCAAAAAGTCACTGATTTATCAAACCAACCTTGTATTGTTCTGGTTTCTGTGTTCTTCAATTTATAACTTCTAATTTTTACTGTGATCTTCTTTTTCCTTTTTATGCTGTTGTTAGTAAACATTTCCATCTGTACTAGGTAGTGATCACTTCCTATTTCTGCTTGTCGTTTAACTTTTACATCTTTTATTCTTTTCCAGTTTTCTGTGTTCACTAAAAAGTAGTCAATAATTGATCTTTCATTTTTTGATTTTACCTCCCTATTGTATTATGAGTAGGTATCTTTATCTTTGGATTTTGTATTTGTTATGATAAGGTCATTTCCTTTGCACAATTCTATTAATCTGTTCCTGTTATCATTTTTAACTTTTTCTCCGTATATTTTCATATATTTTTCTTTGTTTCTTCCGTTCATATGTCCCATCACCACAATATTTTCTTCTCCGCTATCTATTTCTGTTTGTAGTGTCTTGAAGACTCGTCTTTTTCCTCCTTCTTTGCGTTGTCGTTTGGTGCATACGCTATAATTTACATTCCAATTACCATTTTCGTCCAATTTTATTTCGAATGCTAGTAATCTTTCGTTTATGTATTTCTCTTTTGATATATTTTAAGTTTTCTGGTTTCACTATTAATCCTACTCTTTCAGCTCCTCTCTGTTGTGTGTAGGGTTTCCAGTCCCGGGGCCTTCCCGGGATTCTACCAAAAAAAAGAGACCCGGGATCACAGCCAGCACAGATGAAGTCCCAGGACCATGTCACCGTATACTCGATATCAGAGAATTAGGACAGGTATTCACCGGTGTTTGGCGTATTACTCATGCCTCATGCATATTCTGCATTATTTTCGTTTTGCGTAGGCAGGAGTGGTATTGTTTTCGATAGGTTAAAATTAAATCTATGTATTGTTTCAGCCATATTTGCAAGTGTTCTTTTATTTATGTATTTGTTTATTTATTTTGTTGGATTTAGATATATTTTACGAGTAGTCGTGTGCATACGTAGTTACAGTAACTAAATTTGTAGACTTTTAAAATTATGTGCGAAGAAGATGAATAATTTATATTTTTAGGTTTTTGAAGGTGTTCGTTATTTGTCTGCTAAAGCAT
This sequence comes from Agriotes lineatus, assembly GCA_940337035.1. Taxonomy (NCBI): domain Eukaryota; kingdom Metazoa; phylum Arthropoda; class Insecta; order Coleoptera; family Elateridae; genus Agriotes; species Agriotes lineatus. The sequence continues at coordinate 96,585 of CALNHX010002742.1, read as the reverse complement.
TAGAATTATAAAGAATTCTGATTCCCAACTCACCTTCATTCTACATAAAGAAATAACGATTTGAAGTCGCTATGGCAACACTTTTATACAGGGTGTTATGGAAATGAGTGCATATATTTTAACCAGTGATAGAGCTCAACAAAATAAACAACTTTTCTATTTATCGTTTTTAATTTATTCGCATATTTTTTCAATAATTTATCTCCCCTAAATTTGACGAGCCGCTTGGTCAGCAAATCTAAGTTAAAGGTGAACGATACAAGGTATATTAAAACTGCAAAGTTGTTGTACAAAAAACATGCGGTCAATAACTTACCTACCTCAATTGATAAGGAACGTTGGTGACCAGATGTGAACTATAGGTTTTATCAGTGTGCGTTTAAATTAAAATATTATTCCATAGGCGGGTATGCATTTTTAGAGTAAAACTGTTTTGAATTTTAACTCAGTTTTGGGGGCGTTTTCAAAAAAATGATAAATGAAGAAGTTGTTCAGTTTAGCGAGTTCTATTACGGGTTAAAATATTTGCACTGATTTCCATAACACCCTGTATATCAAAAGATAAATAATTGGGGCGAAATCTAAAGTTTGTCCCAATGAAATAATTACAACCAGACGCGACTAGACCAAAGGATACACAAGCACTTTGCAGTTCACACAAAAGCAAAAGATGAAGAGCGACATTGTTAGTACCAGAAGAAAGTAATAAAGTTACAGACACACCCCAACACAGCTCATTATATCAGCACAGAAATACTGTATTTAACTTAAAACACTAAAAATATCTGCCGCTTTTGTGTGAATTGCAAAATGCTTGTGTAATCATTCTGTCGAGCTGTCTCTGCTCATGATAATTTTATTGGAACCAACTTTACATTTCGCCAATTATTTATTTTTCGATATATAAAAGTGTTGCCATATCGACTTCGAATTGTTATTTTTTTTAGATGTAGAACGAAGGTAGTTTTAGAATCCCAATTCATTCTAATTCTAACATTTTAACAGACAAATAACACTTTTTAAAATCTAAAAATATAAATTATTCAGCTTCTTCACACATAATTTAAAAAATCTATGAATTTACCTTACTGTTATTACGTATGCACAAGATTACAAGTAAAATATATCTAAATCCAACAAAGGAAACAATACCTCTCTTGTCTATGTAATTCGCAAATAATGCAGAATGTGCATGAGGCATGAGTAATATGCAGGATGCCGGTGATTAACCCGTCCTAATTCTCTGATATCGTTTTCTAGTACGCGTGTTGACATGGTCAAGGGAATTTGCATGTGGTGGCTCTAGTTTTTTTTTGTAGAATCCCAGGAAGGTCTTGGTTCCTGATCCCGGTTCTGGAAACCCTAGTTCATATACCGTGCGTCCACGAGACTACGTACCATGGCGCTGGAGTGATGCTAGTTTATTTTAAAGATCTACTCCTCCAGTGGCAATTGATAGTCAAACGGTTGCTAAGCATTGACTATTAAAATTGAATTTGTAGGTAACAAATAAAGTGCCTTCAGAAATGATCAAACGTTTTTGAATGGTCATGGTTATATCGAGAGATCCAAAAAAAACTGTTCCTCAGTGGGCTGTGGAAATTCAACGTATGAATAATATGTTGGTGACACTGTACGTCAATGTCAAATTCGAGGTTATCAGGTTAGGTTTTCCCTCAGTTTTGACACAAAATGACGCAAATCCTAACCTGCTAACCTCGAATTTGACATTGACGTACAGTGTCACCAACATATTATTCACACGTTGAATTTCCACAGCCTGCTGAGGAACAGTTTTTTTTGGATCTCTCGATACAACGTATGAATAGAATGTTGGTGGCACTGTAAGTCTATACCAAATTCGAGGTGATCAGGTTAGGTTTTGCGTCAGTCTGTGTCAAAATTGACGCAAAACCTAACTTTCTAACCTCGAATTTGACACCATACTTCAAGTCGAATACCACTTAATCGTTTATTGCCATAGAAAAATAAATATAATAGGGTTTGTTGTTAAGCTGTTTTCGTACAGGCAAGAGCTAATCTTTGGGAGAAATTAACATCGTTCTGATTCCATGGTGCGAAACCCTGTGGACACACGGTATAAGCTTTCGTGCATTTTACATGTATGCTCTCTTGAGTCGATTGAAAATGGCAATTTTCGAAGTGATTAGTGAGTGTAGTAATCAGCCTAGAAAATTAGTATATTACATAATAAGTCAGGAAAGTGATGCTTTACAGGACGAGGCAGCTGTTTGAACGACAAGGACGTCAGGCCAAGTATTTAAAACCACCGAGTCCAGTAAGAACACTTTCGTGACGTATTATGTATACCATGTGTATACGCTGACTGCACAACATAGGAAATCCCATATTAAATTCTTAATGCTAAAATATTGGCCTCCCTATTAATCCTAGAGCCAAAGTGTAAGTACAAATGTATTAGAGGTCGCTTTATTCTGTCCAATTCAATTACTATCTTATTTTCAAAATTTTCCTACAGAGCAGAAATGTGGAAAATATGCAATCAAATCTTAATAAAAAAAATAGGAGCTGCCATAGAAACTAAGAGTCGCTGGTGTGTTGTTTTAGCTTACAAATGTCACATAAGATTAAAACTTTTATAGGAAATAATAATTATTGTAACTAGTGATGTAAAGTAACTAGTGATGTAAAAAAACGCGTTTTTTAAAAATCGAATAAAAAACCTAGAAAAAAAACCAGAAAAAAAACGTTTTTTTTTGTTTTTTCATTCATTTTTGTAATTGGCGGCACGTTTTGGTAGGTATGGTTGACGGCATGTAAGCAAACGACAAAGTTAAAACTTATTTTGGTTTTACATGCACTTTAAAGTTCAAGAAAACTACAGCACAGACTAGACAAATGTTTAATAAATAACAGTAACATTTTATACCTACTGCCTACTCGTATTACGTATTACTCACGGAAAAGCAAAGCGTATGCATGCGTCTATGAGAGCATCCCCGCCCCACCCCTACTATTGGAAGTTGCTTTAAGCTGGACCCAGCTCTGAAACTGTTGACCTGATGGACGAATCAAGTTACGTTAGCGATTCATCAGGGTCATCAGAAAGTGACATGGGCGATGTAAACTGCATGGATACTGACTCCCGAGCCAGTTGAGGAATCAGCCATGTCTGTTAGCGAGTAATTTCTGCATTATTATAATTTCTACAGGGTGTTAGGGAAGTCGACGGAAAAATTTCTAGGGGTGAATCCTTGGCCCAAGATATGATGATTTAACTCCACTTACCCATATACAGTGTGTTTCACTTTACATGGAAGCACCCCTGTATTTTCTTTGTTTTTGTATGGATCGATTTGAATTTTTTATCAGTTGTACAACTCACCAAGAGACATCGATTCATGTCCTTGAGCACAAAAGACGTTGTTAGCCTTGCCTACTACGATCAACAACATGGGTCGCATTGTCAATATTTTGCATCGCGTTAGAGTTACAGCAAAAAGTTATTAAGAAAAGTTGTTTAGAATCAAAAGAATACCCCAGATACCGATTTTCGTGTAATAATTCGAATTTTTAATTTTTATCTATAAATTTGTCCAAGTCCCAAATTTCAACTTTTAATTTGGTATCAAATGGTGTCATGGATCAAATGGTGTCATGGATAAACAACATTTTTATTTTTATTGCAAACGTCATTAGCTTTTAATAACGGCTGAATTACTTTTAACTGTTGCTGAGAAAGTAGACATAATTAGAATTACTGGTGAAAATGCAAGATCCAATAGAGAAGTAGCTAGAATAATATTGGATCTTGCATTTTCACCAGTAATTCTAATTCTAATTCTACAACTGATAAAAAATTCAAATCGATCCATACAAAAACAAAGAAAATACAGGGGTGCTTCCATGTAAAGTGAAACACACTGTACAAAGTTGCTTAGTTTAGCCCCTAGAGGGCTTTAAAGATTATTGATAATAATAATGGTGAGGCACCAACACCCCATCAAGGAGCTTGGCCTGCAAGGCGGAAGGTCAGAGCTTCCATATCCTCGCTCTCACACCTGGCTGTCGCGTGTCAAATTCATGACACATGGTGATGTGGTGAGCATCACGCATTGGACAACTGCATTATTACCCATTATTCCTTCGAACTCAGGTCCCCAATTATTTAAAGCGACTAGCTTTTTTAAATGTTTTAATCCCCTGTATAATCACTACCAATTTTTTTTCTAGAGTTACTTCTTAAAAAATTTTAGTTAGGTAAACGGTTTAGCCACAAAAAAATATTTTCTAAACCCCTACAAGCCTAGTGTTAAGTTAAAATTACTGATTCAGGCTTGTAGGGATTTAGAAAATATGTTTTTGTGGCTAAACCGTTTACCCAACTAAAATTGTTTAAGAGAGGAAATAGCTTATAAATCAAAGTAGCTATCCACAAAAATAAACATTGGTAGTGATTATACAGGGGGTTAAAAATATGGATGGATAATTAATTGTGACAAAGTTTTTAAACACCCTGTAATTTTCGAAATTAGGGTTTATTCCACAAAAAAGCTTAAGTTTACTGGTAAAAACGCATGGCCAAAAAATGAATAAAATCCATCAAAGATTTTTCGACTTATTTGAAAAAATTAAAACAAGCGAATCTTCTTTAAAGCCCTCTAGCGGCTAAACTAAGCAACTTTGTATATAGGTAAGTTGAGTTAAATCATCACATTTTGAGCCAAGAAATTTTTCCGTCGACTTCCCAAACACCCTGTATATCCACTTTGGCCATTTTTCTATTTTTCTTTAGAAATATTTGCTTTTTTTTGTTATTATAAATTCTATAATTCACTTTACCTACGAAATGTATTTTTATTTAAAAATGTTTTTTGTTTTTCCAAACAAATTACTTGTTATTCACTACACTTTAATTCTGAAAAAAACGCATTTAAAAAAAAACAGACCGCTTGGTTTTTTTTTACAAAAAAAAAATAGGTTTAAAAAAAAACGAACGGTTTTTTTTGGTTGCATCACTATACCTAACTACATTTTTTCACTTCCGATTTCAGTGAAAGTGACACCAAATTTTGATTTTCATATGGAACACCTTGTATATTATAGGATTTTTGGATTCGACATAATTTTCTGAATCTAATGATTCATTCATTTATAATCTATAGCCTCTTTTACCTTTCGGTGTAGAGGACCATTCATACCTCGCGGGAAGTGCAACGGAGGTAATGCGCCGCACGCGACTTACACTACGCTCCCCCGCATGCAAACATACCACACATACAACAACTTACATCTAACTTAACTAATGTTCAAATCCCGTGCCGCTCAGAGAAAATTCTCGGCTACAGCCAGATTTGAACCCATGTCCACCTGGTTGCTAAGCAGACAACAAGCCCACTCAACCACCGAGGTGGCATTGAATCTAATGATATTAAATAAAATTAAGTTTTTTTCTAAAACCATTTTGAAAAACTTTCGTTTAGTTATAAATCACATAATTTAGTATTATCAACATGATTTTCACGTTTCTAACTGTTGGGTGAATAGAGCGAAGTAAAACACAACAGTTATTTTAACATTTTAATTTTTAACTCTCCGACGACACCAATTCGCTCTTTGCCGCTGCCCTTAGTGGACGGTGCAGCACAATCGATATTCTAGCATGACCAGATGCATGAACACCTGCAACGCAACTGGCGCTCAACTCATTACAAAAGTGGCAGGAAAATATATGCAGTAACATACTCCCCCTCCCTTGAAATACATTTTCATGGTATTATGTTTATTCTAATGAAAATTGACGTACACATGATACATGCAAACTTAAATCTAATGTAATTCAGCACTGTGTAGCGCAAAGTTCTATTTTTAGGCTTTGATTGGTAGTAGACAAACCTTTGTTATTGCGCATTTTAGTTCACCGGACGAGGTTTTTATAGTCACCACTCTTACTACACCGTCATTTCCTGGATGTATGGAACTAATTCGCTCCAATCGCCATTTGAGTGGAGGTAGATTTTCATTTTTAATCACAACCAAATCTCCAACCTTGACATTGTCCTGTTGTCTGGTCCATTTCTGATGTTGCTGCAGCTCCGTGATGTATGTCTGAGACTACCGTCGCTAAAATTGTTGCACCATTTGTTGTAAGTACTGGAACCGTAAAAGTTGGCTAACAGTAGCGTCTTCGTAGCTTGGATCTGGTACACTGACTCCACTTCGACAAGCAAAAAATGTGAAGGAGTTAAAGGTTCATAGTCGTTTGGCGAGGTGGATATGGGGTGCAAGGGTCAAGAAATTAAGATACCTTCAATTTGTGTAATGATTGTTAGAAACTCTTCGAAGGTGACTAATGCATTTCCTATTGCCCTTTTCAGATGATATTTTGTAGACTTAATACCCGCCTCCCATAACCCCCCGAAATTTGGACTACTAGCGGGAATAAAATGCCAATCAATATTCTCGTGATTTGCTATAACTTCTATTGTCCGTTTATTTGTAATTAAAAATTTTCCTAATTTTCCCATTGTTAGAATATATATTAGTAGGTTTACTGCGTCGAGCTACAAATCTACGCAATGTTGCTAACAATGCTTGAGAAGGTAATTCGGTAACCGCATCCAAATATATCGCCTTTGTTGTAAAACGAACAAATAAACATATGCAACATTTAAATGTCGATTTTCCACGTCCTTTCTGAGGCTTTACGAGGAATGGACCGGCGTAATCGACCCCAGTAGTGTAAAAGGGGTATATCGGAACATTTCTGTTTTCAGGTAAATTTCCCATTAATTGATTCAATTGTTTTGGCTTTACTCTGGCACATCGTACACAATGATATACTATTTTTTCTTGCCAAAGCTCTCCCCCCGTGGGCCAATAACGATCTCTTACACTAGCTAAAATCAACTGTGGACCGCCATGTAATAACCGCTTGTGTTCATATCAGAGTATTAATTTAGAAATTGAACGTTTTCTACAAATTAAGTATGGATGCCTCTTGTTGAAGCTAAAATTGGAATTTTGTAATCTCCCACCAACATGTAATAATCCTTCTGAATCAATAAGTTGTGATAAACCCCCAATTTTTGATTTCAGTTGTGTCTTTTGGACTCCCTTTAAATATTTTAATTCCTGACGAAAGCTTTCTCTTTGTGATAGACTAATGAGTAATTTAGCCGATATATTTAGCTCCGCTATTGGAATACTACTATTTAAAACTCGTTCCATCGTTGGTCTCCGATAATTATTGATAAACCTCAAACACCATGTTACTGTGCGCTGTAATTTATTTCAACATGAGAAACTTACGAAAAAACAATTTTCGCCTACAATATTTGCTATGTTTGATACTGTATTTTCAATTTCCTTGCATTCTGGGACCTCTTAAATGTTTAATAAAAATTTAGAAAGAATTCATTGCGATTTTGATAAAGTTAACCAATTAGGACCTTTCCACCAAATTGAATTAATTAAATGTTTTGGTAGTACCCTGCGGGATATTAGATCTGCTGAATTATTTAAAGTTCTTATATGATACCAATCTTTTGTGTTCGTCAGTTCCTGTATTTCCGATACTCTGTTGGCTACAAATACCTTCAATAAATTTGAAGACATTTATAATCAGCTAAGCACAATTGTAGAATCGTACCAATAATAAACTGAGTTGAATTTAATATTTAAACTCTCCTGTACTCTCTTTGACAACCGAGCAGCTAACAAGGCTCCACAGAGCTCTAATCTGGGTATTGTTAAACGCTTTATGGGCGAAACTCTTGACTTTGCACCTTAATGTTGTTTTCCGTTACAACCCTTATATAAACACACGCCCCATAAGTCACTAGAGAAGCATCTGTAAATATCTGTAATCGCGGTATTTCAATTTTGTTTAATGTGTTTGAATCGTTTCTATATTGTATCAATTTCATTTCAATTTCTTGTGGTACAGCGGCATTCCATCCCAAATTATTAAACCAAAGCCTTAAAAACGCACGGACCGACAAGCCCCAAGGGATTATACAGTTTTGAAATTAAAGATGAAATTAACCTTTTCGTTATTAATTCTTCTTTACAAGTTTACAGTTCCATAAGTTACCGTATTTAAAACATAATGTTCTAATGAAGCTGATTTATTTTCACCCCACAAAATTCGTTGAAAATTTCTGTCACCTTGGGATTTTTTAAAACCTGCCTGTACATTTTTTCTATGTCTGCTGATAAAGCGTACATGTGTATCCTAAAACGCAATAAAATATTAAACAATTCTTCCTGAATCACCGGACCTATATGCTGAATATCATTTAACAAAATATTATTTTTGGTTTTACACGAACCGTCATACACGACACGTAATTTTGTCGTTGAGTTATTTTCCTTAAAAACTCCGTGACGAGGTAAATAATAGCAATTATCTATATTCACATTTGGTTCCCGAATTTTTGACATATGCCCCATGACTTCATATTCCCTCATAAATTCTACGTACAATTTCCCTAAGTCAGCATTTTTTTCTAATTTCCTTTCCAAACTGCAAAATCTTGAATTAGCCGTTTGTAATGAATCACCTAATACTGAAGTGTAATTTTTAAATGGTATGGAAACCACAAATCTGCCTTCAGAATTTCTAGAAGTGTTTTTTTAATGGTCATCAAAATATTGCTCGTCTTTTGTACACCGCTTGGCGCAGTGCATTTCTTCTATATCCCAAAATGCTTTAAGTTGATTATATAGATCAATGATTTTTGTAAAATTGCATGTAACTCCCTTCCTATTTATTTGTTTATAATTAATTGGTCCCGACAAGACCCATCCCAGTTGTGTGCGTTGTAATACAGGTTTATTTTTGCCGAATTTAATTTGATCCGGACAAATTAATTCCCAAAATATGTTGGCCCCTAATAATAACTCAATTTTATTGGATTTAAAAAACTCATTTTCAGCTAATTTTATATCCTTGGGTATCTTTATTGCTGTAGCATTAAATGAAAACAATGGAATATTTTCAGTTTTTCTATCTATTACAAAGCAAGTGATAGTTGTGGTGAAAGAATAATAGCAACTCTGTACTTGTATTTCCGTTTTGTATTTAATTTTGGAGACAATTTGATTTATTCCTACTACTGATAAATTAATTTCCCATTTTCTTAAGCCTAACTTATCGCATAGTTCAGAAGTAATGAATGTGCTTTCAGAACTAGAATCTAATAAGGCCCTACACAGATTATACGACCCTGTACGATTTTTAATTTTTAAAATAGCTGTGGATAATAAAACTTGGTTACATACACTACCATATGTTGCAACTACAGTATTGCCACCTCGATCTATTGCCGGTGTATCCATATTATTAATTTGTTGCCCTTCATCACTAGTACTTTAATTCGAGTTATTAAAATGCACCAGTGAGTGATCGTCTACAACCCCCAGCCCTGCAGTTCATGCTAACATGGTTTTGCTTTAGGCAGTTAACACAAAGACGTTTACCCTTTGCTTTGGCCGCCCTGCCGTTGAGATTTAAAATCAAAAAGGATTTGAAAGTGTAAATCAGGTGGCCCTTGTCATTGCAATACCAGCAAGTAAAATTATCAGAATTTTCTGGAGTACCCTTTGCAGTTGCCACCAATGTCGTGGTCATTTCACTCTGTTTGGGATTATATTTATTACCTGAAACCCGCTTAGCGATTTGGTTCTCCAAATTTTCTAAAAGTACACAACAGTCTTTTAAAAACGTATGAAACTCGACAACCTTTTGTTTCCATTCATGTTTTGTATTAGTATCCAATTTTGAAGATATTACGTATAATAGCAATGTGCCCCACTGATTTACCTGTTGACCCAACGCTTGCAAAGAAAATAAATGTTTTGAAAAATCATCGATCAATTTCCATAATTCACTAGCACATTCGTTTTTAACAACAGATACATTAAACAATGCTTTTATGTGATTATTAATTAACAATTTCTTGTTATCGTAATGGTCACATAATAATTTCCAAGCAACTAAAGAGTTTGCATCACTTATCGGTCAAGATTTAATTAATTAGGAAGCTTGCCCCCTGAAGCGTCGATTTTAAGTAATGTAGCTTAATAATAGTAATTGAATTAAAAGTATCTCTAAAGTTCAACCATTTTGAGTAATTCCCAGAGAAGACGGGTAATTGGAGAACTGGTAATTTTATTTGACTGTTAATATTGGAAGAATTTACCAAATTCGGACGTGATTCGTTATCTAATGCGGTTTTATCCTGCTAGTTTGAAATCAATAATTTTCCCTTTGCAATTGCTGCATAATAAGACTTTCCAAATGTGTCATGTTCATTATATTGTTCTTCTAGTTTAAATTTTTCCCAACTATCCTCGCTCTCTGACTGTATTTCCGAAAATTCATTAAATGTGCCATTTAATCTTTCAACCCTTTCCTCTAATTCTGTTATAATTAGCGTATCGAGATTATCCGAAATAGAAGCAAGAAAACTACTAAATGAGGTTAGTTTATGTTTGAGAGCCCCACGTTTTCTAACTAATGATTTTGACACCTCCATTGTGGGTTTAAAACACAACTTACACAAATTGATAAGCTACTCGGATAATAAAGGATAAAACAAAGGAAAGCTTGGTACATACGTAAGTTTCCCAAATTTCCATCCAACGCTTGCCTGATACCGTTATTTCTCAAATAACAGAGGCGGTTCGTTGCAACGAACGCCTGGTCGTTTGTATCCTTGAAGTGTTTCCGACGAATCCAGTCCTACTTCCAAATCGGGTCCAATTTCCATTATATCCAGCTCAATTTTGATCAAAATGTTGGGTGAATAGAGCGAAGTAACACACAACAGTTATTTTTTTAACATTTTAATTTTTAACTCTCCGACGACACCGCTCTTTGCCGCTGCCCTCAGTGGACTGTGCAGCACAATCGATATTATAGCCTGACCAGATGCATGAACACCTGCAACGCAGCTGGCGCTCAACTCATTACAAAAGTGGCAGGAAGATATATGCAGTAACACTAACATTAGACTATATGAGTTGATGGAAAAAATCGATACAGTCATGGCACACTTAAATTTACAAACTAAAAATTAAATATAAAAAAAGTTTGTTAGTTGAAATGTCATCATTAGATTCAGAAAATTATGTAGAGCCCAATAAGATACAGGGTGTTCCATTTAAAAGTTTAATTTGGCATTACTTTTGCTGAAACCGGAAGTGGAAAAATTTAGTTTTGCCAAACAGAAGATGTGGTTCTTAAATTAAAAAGAATGTTAGACTACTATTTCCACATACAGGGTCAGCTACATATCACGTAACGTGATTTATGCTACTTTGTGGTATGGACTCCATTTGGCATGGAAACTGAAAAGGTTTTTGTTTAAAATTATGCTGCTTCCTTTTACTAATTATGTGCCTAATATTAAACTTAAAATTACTTTTCACGAGTTTTCTTATGATTTTAGTTCTATTAATTATATGTATTTGTAAATTTATCGGAATGACAAGTTCTGGTTGAAAAAAAATGGAAGAGCAACTAATAGAATTTTATCATAATTGTCGGAACCAATAACTTTTAAACACGCAATATCCTAGTCGCTGCCAATACGAGACCTAAGACATCGCGAAAAAAAGAGGATAAACACAAGCGTAATAGACGAAATAACAGAAAGTTGTAGTTGTCGCACAACATTATACATCAAGGGAGAGAAAAGCATGATTTTTCTCAACGTTTAAGTTTGAAGCCCAAGGGGATCGCCCACGGGTTACAAATACACTGAGAAAAAATGCCGTTCTGTCCTGCCTTGTATATACGAGTACTATTTATCCACGACCGAGAGTGCAAACACAAGAAACACGTATTTTCATAAAGCGTTACGGTAAATTGGAATTATACTGCAGTATTTAATAGCCTTTGAATTTTGTTTATGTTATGAATACCGTGACAACATACATTTCTTATATTGTTCTTACATTGTTTTTCTGTTGTTTATTATGAAAGCTTTCTAGAGAACAAATATGAATATGAATATTTGCTCTCTAGAGAAAATAGTAGTTTGTATACCAAGGCACTGAAGTTTAGCTTTTTATCACGAATGTCGATTTAGTTGCCGAGGCCGTAGGGCCAAGGCAGATAAACCACATGAGGGATAAAAAGGAACTTCAATGCCAAGGAGTACATTATGTTTTATTTGAAATCAAGAAATCGTGAAATTACAACATTTTAGCCAATATTTGTAGGTTATGTTAACGTCAGTTGACGTTTATCTGTCGCATCGCCACCTACAAAAAAGCCGTAAAACATTTTTTGCCAGAGGCAGCTGAATAAGCCGAATATTTACATGTTTTGGAGTGAGAGGGGTTCTATATAGTGGGATTGATTATTTGTTGTCACCTCACGCTTGCCACAGTGACACTTCCACAAGAAATATATCACTATGGCTGACAAATTTCACACATCAAGAAGCAGCAAATTTTACATTGAGTCTGAATTTGAGAAGATAACTTACTTATTAAAAACTTAACTTCATATCTTACATTATTTTATACTGATTTTTTAAACACGAGCTAGCGGGCGGAACAGAGCACTCAAAAGAAGTTCCTGCACAGGCACTTGAGTTTGCGTTGGGCGCATGCCGCATGAAAAGGGTTAACATTTAGCATTTATTTAGAGAAATAGAATTTTCTTTCAGTTTAGCTTTTTAAGTAATGCTGTATATTATAGAAAATGTTTGTAAAATTATAATTTTATACTCTCCGAGTTTCATATAAGCTATCCTCATTTTTAGAAACTTAAAAAATATTTTAAAATCACAATTTAAATCAGAATTCTCAATACGAATAATGATAATAATTTACGAAAGCTTATCATTAACTAGTCTCATCTGATAAATATTACTTACCAACGACATTCATTTTACACCATTTATGATCCCGTATATTCATAAGTTGCTTAAGGTCAGTCTTTATATTCCAACGACTTAATACGTCCTCTCGCCGAATGAGCAGCACTGATTCAGAAGTTAGTTGAGACCACAACTGTCCAGCATCAACGCATTCTAAAGGGTTTGTTAAATAAATTCCTTTTGAACCTACTCCAAATATCATTTGATGATGCCACGCATCTGGCATTGTTCCTAAACACTTTTGCAAGTTCAAAGTAGCAATGGGCACTGCACCGTGTTTAATCCAAAACTGCAGCCAGAGATTTAAGTTTACTACACGTTCAGGATACATGTGAAAAAAACGCGCACACACTTGTTCTTCTGAAATTATATTCAAGCCTTCAATTAAGTCTTCGTGAGTACTGCCAGCAACACTTCGAGATAGTAAGTATTCAGTTAACGGACTTGAATTTGAACGCAAACGAGTTTTAACTACCTCCCGTATTTTATCAATAGATGGTAGTGGAAACCTTAATGCGTTTAGCACATTTAAAACTGCCGTTGCACCACAAGCTGAAGCACCAATTTGAGTTATTTGTTTTTTATTGGCATCTTGTTCAGACCAGATCATAGTTTTCTCAAGTAAGGTACATTCGATTTTATCTCTTTCAATGCAGTCGTAGGCGATATTAAAATCTTCACTTGGTGATGATAATCTTTCGACTGGTGAGGTTAATTCACCATTTGCACTATGATGACGCCTTGTCAGTCGATTGTTAAAACTGCCAGTGGTACGCTGTCCGAGTGAGCAGGACCATGGCATACGAATCCTTCGAATTCTTTCTGTAATGGATGATATAGGTGACTCTTGTTTTACATTTACAGGTGTAGGTTCATTAAAGTTTGAAGTACTTGTTCCAGGCACACTTAACGGTTCTGAGGTTTCTAATGGTGCTATGTTTTCTCTATCAGGTTCAGGCTCAGGGTCAGACCTAGAAAAAAATTATTATTATGCTGCGGTGTAATGTTAGGATTTGATTAATAGTTGACTGTATTATGTAAGTTTATTTTAAAACAGAAAATATGACTTGCATGATAATTATATAATCACAATACACTGTGCATTCGGTCTGTTGTTTTTACCTATGTTCGTAGTATACTGATAATTTAAAATGACGGTATAATACATTATCTTTAAAGTAAAGTAACATAACAATAGTTATAATTGTTTTGTAATGTATTTTGCTCCTTTGTATAGTAAGAACCCGAGATTTAGTTATGTTAGAAGAAATCTATTTCCTTAACAATCTGAGCTTAAACGTTTTTAAAGTTTCAGAATACTTGCATTAATTCATTTTTTTATTTGCCCAAAAGGCCATTAGATAGAGCTACCTTTATTATTTTCAATGATGTTTGGTTTGAGAATAGGTTTAGTTCTCCACTCTGAAGTTATAACAAAAAAAACTGGTTTCATATAGGCGCTAGAAAAATATTCCATTAACAAAAAGGAGACAAGCAAATACCTATAAAAAGGGTTTATTATTAACAGGAGTTTTGGTGGTACCAAAGCGGGCGGATAAAGAGTGTTAATCGTGAGGGTTTTGACAATAATAAATGCAAATAGTGACAGGATAATAACTAAAAAAAATCATAATAAATAACTTAGCGCTGATAAGCGAGTAATACACGTGGTCAATGTGATTGTAAAAGCCGCAGCAAACTGAGGCTGCAAAAACGTAGATTATTTAAATATCATATAGTACGGCAGAGGTAATTGGCTGGTGGCATTTTAGCGTTAATTTTCACTCTCACTAAAAGTGAGAGTGAAAAATAAGATCCACCTGAATAAAGGGAACAAAAGTGAGAGTGAAAAATAAGATCCACCCAAAAAAGCGGAGACGTAGAAAACAAGACCAAGGAAGTAGAGGAAGAAATTATTTTTGAGAAGAGCAAAAAAAGTCTTAAAACGCCCCGGATTATTACAAATGGGAGCAATCGCAAGCAACAGTGGCAGAGCAAGGTATAGGAGAGAATAAAGAAAAAGAAAGCAATATGGAAGAATTAAAATAAATGATGAAGACGCTGCTAACAGAAATACTAGATATAAACGCCGAACTGAAGAATAAAGAGACCAAATAGGAAGCAGAAAGTAGGGATGTCGGCGGGTACCCGGGTAGACCCGGGTATGATTTCAGGACCCGGGTACCCGATTAGTAAATTATGTAATGTCCAGAGAGTAAGCCTTTTTCGGAGAAGATAATAAAAACTTAAAAACAATAGGATAAGCTCTAGAAAAACACAACAAATCAATAATAACAAACACAACAAATCAATAATAACAAGAATCAACCCATTCCATACCACATAATGTTAAATCCGATTCACGGAAATATTAACCCGTTAATAGTACCATTAATTCGCGTCAGTATGGGTTAAAGTAACATAAACATCCTCTGTGTGATGTTGATGCTGCTACCAATTTCGGATAAAAAGTCAGGTACTTGAATTTGATAGCACTTGGAAGTGTGAAAATATTTATGACGACAGAAGACTTGCAGTGTGAATTGGTGAGTAGGTACTATTTCAAATTAGTTCAGTTTAAAACTCGCGACGTTAAAATGCGTAGAGCATAGAGCTTGAACATTGTATGAAACTACAAACCAATAAAAATACAATGTCATAAAAAAATGGCCTGTATGGAAATATTTTCATTCGCCAGAAAATAATAAGGCAAAATGTAAAATCTTCGGGTACCCGGGTTTGATTTTAGACGGGATACAACATCCCTAGCAGAAAGGCAACAGCTAAATAAAAGAATCACATAATTGGAACTGAAAATGGAAAAGCAAAAAAGAGAATAGATAAAAACACCACCGTAATTAAATTGTAGCTGCTATAAATCCCAGCAAAGAAGTAAAATAATTTATAGAAAACGAGCAAAAGAAAATACAGGGTGGGCCATTTTAATCGACGCATCCGAATATCTCCGTGGTAAGCCGAATAAAAAAAAATTGTGCAGACAGAAGTTATTCAGAACGATGGAGGTCATTTGACTGTACTAATAACTTTGACCTTGGCGTCAACGTTCAAGGTCATTTAAAGGTCACAATCATTTTTTTTAATGGGAATCCCTATTGTTGACGCCGGATTCGAAAAGAGCGGAACATTTTATGTCCAAAATGATAGTTTATAACTCCTTAAGAGTGACCTTGAAAAGGTCAAATCAAGGTTAAATGTTGAAAATTCGTCCAGAAGCTGTTTTTTCGAATTTGGATGATTTAAGGGCCAAAAAATATTTGAGTACACTTAGGGGCCAATAACCTTGACCATCTTGTCCTTATCCACGTGAAGACAGCAACCAAAGATAGCAACCACTTTGCCGAAGATTCCCGAATCCCATAGAGTTAACACTAATGATAGAATAACGTGCAAACCCGATATTACTATAAATTGTTTGCATAATTTGACTAAAATTAGTTAAAATACAACCTTCGGCTTAAATATTATTAAAGCGATTTACAAACTGGGGCTAAGTTCTAACCCGGATATAGAATTCGTTTAACCTCACAGCGGATTTTTTTTTCGAAAACGGAACTCGGTGCCGCGATGTAGTTAGCGTTAAAAGTTATACTTAGTTATAGGCTTCAAAGCACCGTTATCAAAATTTCTGACACTGCCGTCCTTGGGGGTTTAAACTCACCCCCAAAAATAAAAAATTGGTTTCTAACGACAACGGAACTTTGTGCCAGGATGTAATTAGCGCTAAAAGTTATACTTAGTTATAGGCTTCAACCCCCAAGGAAGGCAGTGCCAGAAATTTTGATAACGGTGCTTTGAAGCCTATAACTAAGTATAACTTTTAACGCTAACTACATCGTGGCACCGAGTTCCGTTTTCGTTAGAAACCAATTTTTTATTTTTGGGGGTGAGTTTAAACCCCAAGAACGGCAGTGCCAGAAATTTTGATAACGGTGCTTTGACGCCTATAACCAAGTATAACTTTTGGCGCTAATTACATTTTGGCACAAAGCTCCACTTAAAAAAAATCCGGTGTGGGATTAAACGCATTCTATATCCAGGTTAGAATTTAGCCCCAATTTCTAAGTGGCTTTAATACAATTTCAAGCCGAAGGTTGCATTTTAACTAATATTACTCAAATTATGCACACAATTTATAGTAATATCTGGGTTGCACGCTGTTCTATTATTAGTTAATTTTATGGGATTCGGGAATCTTCGGCAAAGTGGTTGCTATCTTTGGTTGCTGTTTTCACGCGGGTCTTGTCCTTTAGGTCAACTGTGAAGGTCATTCAAAGGTCAAAGTGATTTTTTTAAATAAAAAAATCTCACTATTGCCCTCAAATCTTACTTTTAGCATTACCCAAAAAAAACGACCTGAACGTAGTAAGCTCTGTTTCCTTCGGGGTGCTTGTTTACCGTGAGTCCCCTTGCCTCTCACGTTTGGGGTGCTTGTTTACCTTGATTCCCCTTGTCTCTCAAGTTTGGGGTGCTTGTTTCCCGTGGGTCCCTTTGTCTCTCACGTTTGGGGTGTTTGTTTCCCGTGAGCCCCTTGCCTCTCACGTTTGGGGTGCTTGTTTACCTTGATTCCCCTTGTCTCTCAAGTTTGGGGTGCTTGTTTCCCGTGGGTCCCTTTGTCTCTCACGTTTGGGGTGTTTGTTTCCCGTGAGCCCCTTGCCTCTCACGTTTAGGGTGCTTGTTTGCCGTGAGTCCCCTTGCCTCTCACGTTTGTGGTACTTGTTTACCGTGAGTCCCTTTGCCTCTCACGTTTGAGATGCTTGTTTACCGTGAGTCCCCTTGCCTCTCACGTTTGGGGTGCTTGTTTCCCATGAGTCCCCTTGCCTCCCACTACTATTACTAGCATTATAATCATTGAAGCAAATGTTCAAAGTTGCCTCCATTTGCTTCAAGACACAAATGTAAATGCTTTTTTGCACTCATGATTTCAAAATTCATATTTCCCGGTCATTCCCGATGCGCCGAAAATGACTTTTCCCGCACCGGGGTGTTTTTTACTTTCCCACAAAAACTATGGCAATTGTGTGTTCCAGGGGCGCTGTAAACGTCAACAAAAGCTAACAGGTGCTAGGATACGTATAAAAATTTAGTAATTTGTGCTGCCAACTCAGTAAAGTTGTAAAACACTAAATAATATTTTTTTAACTTTTTCAAATATTTTGAGTTATTCGTTACAAAAAACATTGTACCTACCTCTTTCGAGAAGAATTTTCCCGAATTCGCACTACATGCAGCACTCCCTTCGGTCGTGCTGCAAACAAAGTGCTCATTCGGGAAAATTAACTTCCCGAACTTGTTAGGTAAATAACTATTGAAAGTGTCTCACTGTTCTTAGCAATGCCTCTCTGGAATTTGATTAACATGATCTATCGTGTCTGCTGCAGTTGTTGGATGTAGTGTGAAAACAGCTTTTTGTAGGAAGCCCCATAAATAAAAATCTGGAGATGTCAAGTCTGGTGAATTAAGAGGCCAGTTTCAATACATCTTGCATAATTTATATTAATATTAATTGCATTTTGATAAAACTGAAGCCTCAAATTCCCTTTTATGTCCGAATTTTAAATTTTAATTAAAATACAATTATGGCAAATAGTGAGATTTTTATTTAAAAAAATCACTTTGACCTTCAAATGACCTTCACAGTAGACCAAAAGGACAAGATTGTCAAGGTTATTGTCTCCCTAAGTCTACTCAAATATTTTTTCGCCCTTGAATCATACATTATAGAGAGAGTTCAGAATAAATTCTTGCGTTTTGCTGCATTCAAATGTGGCATCCCCATGGAGGACTATCATAAATCATCGATGTTGGAGAAGTTAAACTTGCTCTCTTTGAAAGATCGAAGGATTCTCTATGATACTTACTTTATATATAAAGTTGTTAATGGCTTGGTTGACTGTCCTGAGTTACTAGATTTAATTAAATTCAATGTGCCTAACCGCAATCTCCGGAATTTTGAATTATTACACATTGAGTTTCATACCACGAATTATGGCACCCATTCACCTATAAATAGAACTCTAAAAATTATCAATGCTTCTGCAAATTCAGTGGATATTTTTAATAGCACACTTGCCAACTTCAAAAGAGCTATTATCAATAATATTCTATAGGTAATTTATATCATATTATTATTGTAGTCATGCGTTACATGTTGTTGTTGTTTTCATTTGAATGTATTCTTTATGCATAATTTTTGGTTTTTTGTATTAGTATATATAAAATGTTTTATTCTTGTCGTATATGTTAACTGTTAAAATGGGGTTTCCCGTAAATTTCATAATAAATAAATAAATAAATAAATAGATTCGAAAAAAACAGCTTCTGGACGAATTTTCAACATTTAACCTTGATTTGACCTTTTCAAGGTAACTCCAACGAGTTATAAACTATCATTTTGGACATAAAATTTTCCGCTCTTTCCGAATCCGGCGTCAAAAATAGGGGTTCCCATTAAAAAAAAAAGATTTTGACCTTCAAATGACCTTGAAAGTTGGCGCCAAGGTCAAAGTTATTAGTACAGTCAAATGACCCCCATCATCCTGAATAACTTTTGTCTGCACTTTTTTTTATTCAGCTTACCAACGGAGATATTCGGATGCGTCGATTAAAATGGCCCACCCTGTATATACATATAAAAGTAAAAAATGCTTGGTAACTAAATATCTGTTAAAGGGAATGCAAAAATGAAAATTAAGACGTTTGAAGGTAAAAATCTGGTGTGATACACATACATAACTTCCCTTTACAGTGATCTTATTAGAGAAAAATTTAATTTTTAAGCATTTGTCAAAAATTACAAATTCTACTAAAACGGTACAAAATACCGCGTCACTTCAAGAGACAGATTTTCTCTAGAATTTTAAGCTGAATTCAAAATACTATACCGGGTGTTCTATTTAAAATAGGAGGTCATAAAAAGAATAGAAAAAAAACAAAAGGAACCCATTTTAGAGGTATTCAACTGGAAAATCACCTATCTCATATCAATGCACATTAAAAATGTAATAAAATGTAGTTTGAAAAAAATCGTGCTGTTTTTAAAAAAATAGAAAAAAACTGAAAAATCACAAGAGTAAACACCATACTTCCGGTTATGCGATTTTTTTGAAAAGCTTGCTGTCGCATCTAGATAGTACTCGAAACTTATATATGAAGTTTCAACGCCATACGTCTTTTGGTTTTTGAGATATTCTGTTTACAGACAGACACAGACCAATAAGCAAAAACATGTTTTTTGGGTTCAGGGAACTCTAAAACGTAAAGATCTGTTGAAAACTCAATTTCTAATTTTTGGGGTGTATCCAATACTTCCTTTATCGTAAAAGGAAGTAAAAAGTAATGCTGACAAGAAAGGAGGAAAGTCAATATACAGATTGTCCGAAATCCGTTTTGAACATAGGAAATTAATGAGTGCGACAAGGAAGACATAAACAAAATGAGTAGCAGGACAAGGATAGAATGTAATCATGGCTAGGTAAATTTTTAAACTAAAATTAAGTCAATGACACAAACGAACACTTTTGTCAAATATTTTATCTGTCATTCAGAGTATAAAGTGAGATTTAAATAATTAAAATATTTATGTGAATAGTGAACAATAGTATATTCACACCCCACTTTGTACTCTTAAATGATATAAAATATTTGACAGAAGTGTTTGTTTGTTTCATTGAACAAATTTTAGTTTAAAAATGTACCTAGCCATGACTACATTCTATCTTTCTCCTGCTACTCATTTTGTTTATGCCTTCCTTGTCGCACTCATTAATTTCCTATGTTCAAAATGAATTTCGAACAATCTGTGTATGGAACAGGAGCTAAAGCTGAAATTGAAAAGAGTAAGATTGTGAAAATTGAGTACCGTAAGCTGTATGTAAATGAAGAATATTACTTGAATGAAAAAAAAAAGGTGGATTGTGGCAGATGGGCATTCTAGTAATTCCAGTAACAACAAAAGACAGTCTAATGACAATGTCAATAGCAATCAAAATGGAAAATTATTTGGTGACTGGAAAGAATAACCAGGCAATAAATAATTTATAATAAAGCATACAAGCATATAAAAAATTTGGTGTTTGGAATATAAGG
The DNA here is from genome assembly GCA_940337035.1 of Agriotes lineatus. Taxonomy (NCBI): domain Eukaryota; kingdom Metazoa; phylum Arthropoda; class Insecta; order Coleoptera; family Elateridae; genus Agriotes; species Agriotes lineatus. The sequence goes on along the minus strand of CALNHX010002742.1, from coordinate 75,601 downwards.
GGGTTAAATGGAAAACAAAAAAAGCTGATTCAAGAGTATAGAAGTTCAGGTTTAACCTTTATCAGCATAACAGAGCAGCAGTTGACGTTGGAATTATTTTAAAAACTGGGTAAAGCAGCTGTGGGGAAGGCAATTTATTTCTGAAAGGCCTATGTCACTTACAATAGCAGTGAATAAAGTACACAGTATTAAGGTTATTATCGCATATGGCACAAACAAAAATAAAAAAATGCAAGAAAAAGTCAAAGGTTTGGTGTAAAATCACAGAGCTAACAGAAGGTTTTACAGGAAACTCTGCAGGTGATTTAAATGCAAAGAGTTGGAACGACACACACAATTTTGTCCACGATTTACGTAAATATGGGAAAAGGAAAATTAATAATAATGGTCCGTCGCTACTACAATTCTTCATATAAAGGGTGTTCATTAGAATTTGTGGTCTAGTCGGCTTTGAAAACTGACACTGGTGACACTGTCAGTCAATGTCAAATTCGAGGTTAGCAGGTTAGGATTTGCGTCAGTCTGTGTCAAAACTGACGCAAAACCTAACCTGCTAACATCGAATTTGACATAGACTTACAGTAGCTGCGTTCGGAAAGTTACCACTGACAGCTCTGTTTCCTCGAAATCATTCGCAGAAAGAGATTGATAATAGCCATCGGGGCAGGTGGAAGTGAGATGAATGAACGATCTCGAGGAAACAGAGTGGTCAGGCGTACCTTTCCGAACACAGTAAGTGTCACCAGTGTCAGTTATCAGCCATATGATTTAATGCACGACATGACTTCATCAGTTCCAAAGCCGACTAGACCACAAATTCTAATGAACACCCATTATAATGATTTAGTCATGGCTAATACTTTCTTTCAGCACAAACTGATACATATTTTACAATGCTAGAACCAATTAAAAACAAATATTCAGTTATAGATTATGTGTTGTTTAGTGGCCCTCGAGAGTGGGTGTAAAATAGCTTTTATGGCCCTAGTATTAAGTTACTAAGCAGTATAACAAGCACAAACAACTACAACATATGAATATATGAAAAATTTTATATTCGTACCCACGCACCATTTAACAATTCCATTTTGAATTATAACAATTACTATTATTTTATATTTAGCAGTTTATAGCAAAACATTATACATACATATTCTAATCACATAATATTGGTATATCAGCTAGCAGTAAATAAGTACCACCGGGAGCATAAAGAACTGAATCACTACAATAATTATGCTCAGCATGAACTACGTCTTACCTAAATGCTTACAAAATCAGTATCACATCAAAATATCTCACACAATGTGTACAGAAATCGCTCACTTTTCTATGCTCCCGATGTTACACAGTTGCTAGTACATGAGGTTTTCTTTTTAAAGTATTCCAAACTACTTACTTAATTTTTTGATATACAGATGGGGACTCAGCACTATTTAGTTTCTTATCCGAATATATTCTATTTTCAGCAGCTTCAGAAAGATTGTACGAAGGATCTTGTGGTAAATTTTCTGTATTTTCCAAGTCCGCATTGGACTGTGAATCAGAGTCTGCATCTCCAGATGGCCCTGGGTCAAAATCCATTTCCAAAAAGTCCATTTCAGGGCTCGTGTTTTCCTGTCTGTTTGGTGGAGACACCTCAGGGGTACACGGTGGTGGTATGTCTAAACTAAAGAATGAACTAGGTAGGTCTGCGACATGATCCCCTTTGTAAGTGTAGATGCAACCATCATCTGATATAGACAAAAGTTCATTGTCGTCACTGCTCGAACTTTCCGTATCCCCTTTTAGCTGCAAACTTATATCTAAGTCCAGCTCTCTTGAACAGCTAGTGCTTGGCTGATATGAAGCGATTTTGCATGGGGGCTCGCTCAAACCATTTTCATCTTTACGGGATGCTGTGAATACATCACGAGCAAATTGGCTCTCGTGTAACGAACCATTGGCTTTGTTTAACCCACAACAATTTTCACAATTATTGCTGCTGTTCCCATATACAACGGACTTATAATCATCCAAATAGCTGCTTGACAGTCTTGACAATTGATCTGAGAATCCATTAATACGCAACATGTCTGTGTGCAATTGCATAACACCATCTGTCAAACCACTGGGACTTTTTGGCATTAGACGTTCATCTATGTTGTTATTCAATTTCGTCGGTTTTTTTGAAGTGCTAATTGACTTAGCAGTCTTAGTTTTAGGTATTGCACCTTTATTTTGATGAGAACTGTTTAGGTTAGCATTACTATCTGATGTTGACATTTGACTACTAGATGACGAGTCTTCTTGTAGTATTCCATTTAATGGAAGCTCCTCCGACGAATTCATTATTGATGGGACGATGGAAATCTTAATTAAATATCTCTTTAAAGTTCACATTACAATTATTTAAGCAGATGTAAAAATTGTAACCAATGCAAGGCGTCCCAGTAATTTTCGAAATTTTCACAATAATTATTGTTGCTAGAACTATTCCGTTTCACTTGAATTTTAAGTCATTCAATACGTACTTTTGCACAAAAGAATATTCTGTTCCTGGTAATTTTCTATATAGTTTGGGAGTGCGTAACAAGACCTTCGGTATTTTGATGTCAAATTGGGGTTCCAAGGTTCTTTGTTAATGGTATCACATTGTGAATATACAGCTCAAAAAATTAAAAGAAAAGATTGCTGTAATTCAGTACAAATACGTAGTAACGTTATTAAATTGTGTTAAATACGTGACAATCGTTGAGGTTATTTTTAAATGTCAAATATGTAACTGATGATAACTACTGTGAAGTCGTCAACATTTTCTCACCAACTGTTGCAGCTTTATCTCACCAATACAATAAAGTTGAAATCCCTAAGTAGATGTTGGTTCTATTTGAGCTTCCCTGTTTATATCATAGATTTTTTCTACTCATGACATTGAAATCAGTCATTCTGACATTGATTCCGGTGGTTGAAATTGCATTTCAACCACTAGAAATTGAAATGCTCGGACTACCGGGATTTCAAACTGTTTGACATTCAATTGGTGACAAGCGAAATGCCACTTTATGTTTATTTTTTTTAAAGTGCATTAACTTGTTAAAATAAGTGAAAATTCGTAGAAAAAATAGTATATGTAACTCGTGGCTGATAAAATTTCAACGTCTCGAGTTGAACGTTGAAATTTTATTTCAACCACTTGTCCCATAATATACTATTTACTACTATATTGCTAGTAGGGTCTGGGAGCGGGCAAATATATTACGGCGCCGAGATAGTCTCATTCTGAGCACCACGCGTCTCGTGCACACGCCTGAGAATTCAAACTCCGCCTTTAGAAGCGAATTTTAAACTTGACCGTGAAGTTCACTTCGCCACCTTGCTGGACGACGCTTGCGCACAGCTCACCAAGTGTGTGGAAGAGTTGGTGAGTTGGTTGTCTGTCTCACTTACGCTGTAACCTCCCAAGTTATAGGCGCTATCAATATAGAAGTAAAAATCAGGTGTGATACATGCACACAACTTCCTTTTACAGTGATCTTATAATTAGCCAAAAATTTGATTTTAAATTTGTAAGCATTTGTTAAAAATTTTCAAAAATTACAAATTCTACAAAAACGGTATAAAATAGAGCGTTAGGTGGAGACAAATTTTCTATAAAATTTTAAGCTGAATTCAAAAATGTAATAATATACCGGGTGTTCTATTTAAAATAAGAGTTAATAAAAAAAATAGAAAAAAAACAAAAGAAAACCATTTTAGAAGTATTTAACTGGAAAATCACCTATCTCACATCAATACACATTAAACATGTAATAAAAATTAAAGTTTGAAAAAAATCGTTACAGCCGCTTTTGAGAATTATCTTACTTGCCCCGTTATTCAGTTATAACTATTATTATATATCTGTATATATTGTGTTTTGCCCCCCCCCCCCCCCCCCCCGTTCATAGTAACCATGACCGCATTGAGGCCTTCAATAGTTGGCAGCCTTAATCGAGAGCTAGTTAGTATCGTGTGTTCCAAAAAAAATCATTTAGGGTAGGCCTAGGAAAGAAAGATAGAACATCTAGTCATGTCTTAACTTAAGTCTGTAGATGAATGTCAGATTGCAATTTGTTTATGAACACATCTGTCACTGTGACAGGTAAAAGTTTACACTGCATTAAGTTTAATTCTATCAATGAAAAAGAAAAATAACATGGCATGTACACAGCAACAACGAGTGTAATAATCATAACGGTCAATAAAAATAGTTTTTGTTAAGTGTTTTGTATATTTTTAGGATGTAATTTAGTTCTCTCTGACTTGGTAGTTCATTTGCATCAATGGGTATATCTCAAGCATATATTTAATACTACTATATTGCTAGCGGCTGTAAGTGGGGAGGCACAAGGTAAGTGAGACAGACAACCAACTCTTTTACATATTCGGTAAGCTGTGCGCAAGCGTCGTCCGCTCGGTAAGGGAAGTGAACCATATATATAATACACATATATTGCTGGTAGGGCCTGGAAACTTCAGAAAACATTACGGCGCCGACATAGTCTCACTTAGAGTATAACGCGTCTCGTGCGCATGCGTGAGAATTCGAACTCCGCCTTTAGAAGCGAATTTTAAACTTGACCACTGCCCCATTGGGCGGACGCATATATCTAATACTTACTATATTGCTAGCGGCTATAAGTGGGAAACTAGCCGATGAAGTGAGACACACAACCAACTCCTTCATGTATACGGTGAAATGTGCGCAAGCGCGGCGGCGTCGTCCGCCCAATGGGGAAGTGGTTAACTTTAAAATTCGCTTAAAAAGGCGGAGTTCGAGTTCTCACGCATGCGCACGAGACGCATTATACTCTAAGTGAAACTATGTCGGCGCCGTAATGTTTTCTGAAGTTTCCAGGCCCTACCAGCAATATATGTGTATTATATATATGGGCGGACGACGCCTCCGCGCTTGCGCACAGCTCACCGTATACATGAAGGAATTGGTTGTGTGTCTCACTTCATCGGCGAGTTTCCCACTCATAGCCGCTAGCAATATAGTAAGTATTAGATATATGAAGTGAACCTCCCGGTCAAGTTTAAAATTCGCTTCTAAAGGCGGAGTTCGAATTCTTAGGCATGCGCACGAGACGCGTAGTTCCCAGAGTGAGACTATGTCAGCGCCGTAATGTTTTCGCCTGTTCCCAGACCCTACTAGCAATATAGAAGTAATAAATATATGATCTCAAGTTACAGCAAATTTCAATTTGATCATGGCATACTGCGAATGAGTTTTTTTTTTTGAACACAAGATATTATTATCAGGGGTACTATCATAAGAACTGAAAATTTTCGGCAAAGCATAACAAAATATCCACTTAGATATTGTAATGCCTCGTAAAATTGTTGAGTTTACATAAACGATAAAGAAATTTAAAAAAAAGAAAATTCGCCACAGGGGTTTTTTCGGGCTGGGCCCACGTGAGAAAACCCGCTCGAAAAACCCACTGAGTTTTTCCTGGATTCACTCCAAGGGACTAGTAAACTCACAACTTGGATTAAACAATTTGAACAAAAAACCTCAACTTTTAGAATTTTATTACAAATTAGTAAAACACAATTAATTACTTTTAAGAATAATAGAACATTAGAAATATAATTAATGATTGTAGAAAACAGAATATTAGAGCAAGAACAATTAATTATTACCAGTCAATAGGGTGTGTATCAGTTGAGCGCAAATGTCTGTACACTTGCACTAGTTTTGTGACTTTTTCCACGCCTAGACGATTTTGAAGTTTACTTCAAACAAGTCCGAATGTAGAAAAGTATCGTTCAATGGAAGCTGAAGATGCCGGCACCGAAGATACACCTAAGAAAAAATCGCAAAAACCATGTGACAAGCCCCCTTTAAGCGAGCAAATTTTCAGCGACCGTGGGTGTCCGCCTAACAGAGAGTATACTGTACATATATCTACACATTGTGAATTTACCTGCCTTGCAAATGTTCTACATTAGAATGTCCGATCCCTCAGACGGCGGAATTGTACTGCAGCTTGTCGAAAAAACCGATGAGTCCGGGAAGACGGGAAAAACCCGAAAGAGCCCGAAAAAACCCGAAATAAGCCCGAAAAAAACGCGAAAAAACTCCCCATGGGCCCAGTGGGTTGGGTTTTTTAAAAAACCCGGGTTTTTTCAAACCCTGATTTGTGGAGACTATTTTATTACATTTTGAGTTAGAAAAAAAAAACATGATGAAAGTACTAAATTTGATAGGTATACAGGGTGTCTCAAAAATGGTGTCCATCCTTTATACGTCACATACCACTAACCTCAAAATCCACAAACAAAATTTTCCCGTGATGGTTATTTTTGAAGTTATAAGCGTATGAAGTTGCGTATGCAGATTCTGTCTTTATAATATTTTTCCAAAAATTTCGGTGTCAATCATTTAAAACGATCCAAAGTTTAAAAAAAAATTGTTGAAATAAATTTTTTAACACAAATTTTAAGAAAATAATGGTTATTTTCAAACTGCGATCAGGGCAGAAACACATCCGGCAACTATGGAAGTACTTACTTACGTATATACAGAAATAATACTATATACTTCGCTATTATCGGGTTGATAACTTGTTGCTCAATAATAAAAGAGTATCAGTTTGACAGGTTAAATAGTCCGACCGCGTCAGCACAGAGATGGGCGCGTGAGTGAGTTTTCGCTCACGTCACGCACGTTTCACGCTTGCTTGAAACACTCATGTTCACGCACGTTCACGGCGTGACACGCCACTCACGACGTGACACGCAGCTTTTATTTGAAAATTTAAATTCAGATAGAACAAAATGTTCAAATTTAAAACCAATGAAAAAAACCGTAAAGAGAACTAAAAATATGTTTCTGCGCGTGACATAATTTACGTGATATGTTGCAATCAGAATAGTTGACATAAAAAGAAAAAAATGAAAATTGACTACAATAACTTACGACAAAGGATAAATACTGATTTCTCGCAAATACATTTCTTGCAGCTGTCTTCAAAGACATTAATTTTAATAACAAAAGCTGTTATTGAAATTGACGTTTCCCTTATTGGTATAAGTACAAAATGTATATGTTGCTAGGCAACACTTCTAATTCGTAGGTTTAAAAGTACTTTTACGTACAAGGATCAACATTTTCAGCGTTAAGTGTACGTTCCCACTGCACGCTATGCGATGCTATGCTATGCAATGCGAGACGATGCTATGAAAACAAACATGCAAGAACTTGTCAGAGTGTTCTTGCTGCGCGCTATGAACAGCTATGCGGTATCCATATCAGAGTCGTGTTTTCGTTTGGCAACCCGTTTAGTTACAGGTGCCTTAAAGTTTGTTCGTCCAGAAGGTCCTGGAATATTTGGCGGCAAAGTGTTTTCCTCTACTACTACTTGTTGAACAATTATAGACCCACCTTTCTCGCCCACATCGTCTGAATATTGCTCAAACGTATCTTCCTCTGTTTCTTCTTCATTGTAGAAGTCTTCTGTTTCTGTCTGAGACAATGTGTGGGCTTGAGATTCCATGTCTGTATCATAGCCTATTTCAGTTTCAGAAACTGTTACCGAGCCTGTAAGTCTTCTGGGGTTCATTTGATCTTTAAGGAACACCATATTGTTGAAAAAGGTCCAAGATGAAGTGAATGTAGAAGGAGTTTCGTCGCCGCTTTTCGGTTTAGGTAGTTTTTTCAACTCTGTTCTAAATACGTCTCTCAAAGACTTCCATTTTTTTTTGACAGCATCTTCTGCAAAATAAAAACGTTTAATTAGGTTGCCCGTACTAATACGTAATTATATAATTTTAACTCCCCGAATACTCAAAACTTAAGAAAGTGTTAAAAATGGATTCTGGTTTAGCAAGTATTGTTTTTAATAACCGTTGGTAAGACAAATCCATCTTTACCTTTTCTTTACGTTTTGAGTGTTCGGGAGTAAAGCAAAAGGTGCTATAATTCTTTTACAGGTTTTTGGCTACTGGGGCAAGCTACAGGACACTGGCATTTACATTTCGTATTGGAACATCAACTGTATTGAAAATAGTGCGAGAAGTTTTATCTGCAATATGGGAAGTTTTTGCAGAAAATCATTTGTCCGTACCAACTAAAGATGACCTATCACAAGTGGCAGCTCAATATTGGGAAAAATGGAATTTGCCAAATTGCATAGGTGCAATTGACGGCAAACACATCAGAATGAAATGTCCTGAGAATTCTGGGTCTATGTTCTACAATTACAAAAACTTCTATTCCATTATTTTACAGGCTGTTGCAGATGCTGATTATCGCTTTATAATTGTAGAAGTGGGAGCATATGGTAAACAAAGCGATGGTGGTATTTTTAATTCTTCTGCCACCTACGCTCTCCTACGCAATAATAAATTTATTTTACCACAAGAAAAGCCTCTTCCAAATACTGATATATCTTTTCCTTTCTATCTGATTGGCGATGAAGCATATCCTTTAACTAAATATCTAATGAGACCTTATCCACGAAGACAGTTGACAGCAGACAAATATTATTTCAATTGTCGTCTTTTCCGAGCCAGACGATGTGTCGAATGTGCTTTTGGCATACTTGTAGCAAAATGGAGAATATTAGGAAAGGCCATAGAAACAAAGCTTCCAACGGCAGAAGCAATTGTGAAATGTACATGTTTACTTCACAATATAATTATTGATCGTGAAGGCATGACTCATAATCTTACAAGCAATGAAAATCGCTAACGTCTATAGCTTTCTGTAGTGTCTTTAAGTGTGCTAAAAACACTATCTAAGCAACACTAGGATCGAAGTACTGTCTCATTAGTGTTAAAACGTCGTTTAGAGGTTGTTGTAGCGTCCCAAAATTTATATTTACACCTTGAAATTTCTTATTAAGTGCATGAGGCAATTAGGGGTGTTAGTATGCACAGGTTACAACTCCCGGAAAGCAGTTCTAGCAGTTCTTCGACGTCTTGTAATTATACAAAACGGATATGCACTGGCGAATGTAAAATCTAATGCAGAAGCTGCTCAGGCAAACGTCTATCGCTTTCTGTAGTGTCTTTAAGCGTGCTAAAACACTATCTAAGAAACACTACGATCACAGTTTTGTCTCGCTTGTGTTAAAACGTCGTTTAGAGGTTGTTGTAGCGTCCCAAAATTTATATTTACGTCTTGAAAATGGTTACTAGGTGCATGAGGCAATTAGGGGTGTTAATATGCACAGTTGACAACTCTCGGAAAGCACTTCTAGCAGTTCTTCGACGTCTTCTAATTATACAAGACGGATATGTCCTGGCGAATGTAAACTCTAATGCAGAAGCTGCTCAGGCTAACGTCTATCGCTTTCTGTAGTGTCTGTAAGTGTGCTAAAAACACTATCTAAGAAACACTAAGATTAAGGTTCTGTCTCTTTAGTATTAAAACGTCGTTTAGTGGTTGTTGTAGCGTCCCAAAATTTATATTTACATCTTGAAAATTGTTACGAGGTGCATGGGGCAATTAGGGGTGTTAATATGCACAGTTTACAACTCCCGGAAAGCAGTTCTAGCAGTTCTTCGACGTATAGTAATTATACAAGACAGATATGTACTGGCGAATGTAAAATCTAATGCAGAAGCTGCACAGGCTAGCGTCTATCGCTTTCTGTAGTGCCTGTAAGTGTTCTAAAATCACTCTCTAAGAAACACTAAGATCAAAGTTCTGTCTCATTAGTGTTAAGACGTCGTTTAGAAGTTGTTATAGCGTCCCAACATTTATATTTACACCTTGAAAATGGTTACTAGGTACATGGGGCAATTAGGGGTGTCAATATGCACAACTCCCGGAAAGCAGTTCTAGCAGTTCTTCGACGTATAGTAATTATACAGGACGGATATGTACTGGCGAATGTAAAATCTAATGCAGAAGCTGCTGAGGCTAACGTCTATCGCTTTCTGTAGTGTCTGTAGGTGTGCTAAAAACACTATCTAAGAACAACTAGTATCAAGTTGTGTCTCTTTAGTATTAAAATGTCGTTTAGAGGTTGTTATACCGTCCCAAAATTTATATTTACACCTTGAAAATAGTTACTAGGTGCATGAGGCAATTAGGGGTGTCAATATGCACATTTGACAACTCTCGGAAAGCAGTTCTAGCAGTTCTTCGACGTGTTCTAATTATACAAGACGGATATGTACTGGCGAATGTAAACTCTAATGCAGAAGCTGCTCAGGCTAACGTCTATCGCTTTCTGTAGTGTCTGTAGGTGTGCTAAAAACACTATCTAAGAACAACTAGTATCAAGTTGTGTCTCTTTAGTATTAAAATGTCGTTTAGAGGTTGTTATAGCGTCCCAAAATTTATATTTACACCTTGAAAATAGTTACTAGGTGCATGAGGCAATTAGGGGTGTCAATATGCACAGTTGACAACTCTCGGAAAGCACTTCTAGCAGTTCTTCGACGTCTTGTAATTATACAGGACGGATATGTACTGGCGAATGTAAAATCTAATGCAGAAGCTGCTCAGGCTAACGTCTATCGCTTTCTGTAGTGTCTGTAGGTGTGCTAAAAACACTATCTAAGAACAACTAGTATCAAGTTGTGTCTCTTTAGTATTAAAATGTCGTTTAGAGGTTGTTATAGCGTCCCAAAATTTATATTTACACCTTGAAAATAGTTACTAGGTGCATGAGGCAATTAGGGGTGTCAATATGCACAGTTGACAACTCTCGGAAAGCAGTTCTAGCAGTTCTTCGACGTGTTCTAATTATACAAGACGGATATGTACTGGCGAATGTAAACTCTAATGCAGAAGCTGCTCAGGCTAACGTCTATCGCTTTCTGTAGTGTCTGTAGGTGTGCTAAAAACACTATCTAAGAACAACTAGTATCAAGTTGTGTCTCTTTAGTATTAAAATGTCGTTTAGAGGTTGTTATAGCGTCCCAAAATTTATATTTACACCTTGAAAATAGTTACTAGGTGCATGAGGCAATTAGGGGTGTCAATATGCACAGTTGACAACTCTCGGAAAGCACTTCTAGCAGTTCTTCGACGTCTTGTAATTATACAGGACGGATATGTACTGGCGAATGTAAAATCTAATGCAGAAGCTGCTCAGGCTAACGTCTATCGCTTTCTGTAGTGTCTGTAAGTGTGCTAAAAACACTATCTAAGAAACACTAGGATTAAGGTTCTGTCTCTTTAGTATTAAAACGTCGTTTAGAGGTGGTTATAGCGTCCCAACATATATATACACCTTGAAAATTGTTACTAAGTGCATGGGACAGTTAGGGGTGTTAATATGCACAGTTTACAACTCCCGGAAAGCAGTTCTAGCAGTTCTTCGACGTCTTGTAATTATACAAAACGGATATGTACTGGCGAATGTAAAATCTAATGCAGAAGCTGCTCAGGCTAACGTCTATAGTTTTCTGTAGTGTCTTTAAGTGTGCCAAAAACACTATCTAAGAAACACTAGGATTAAAGTTCTGTCTCTGTATTATTAAAACGTCGTTTAGAGGTGGTTATAGCGTCCCAACATTTATATTTACACCTTGAAAATTGTTACTAAGTGCATGGGACAGTTAGGGGTGTTAATATGCACAGTTTACAACTCCCGCAAAGCAGTTCTAGCAGTTCTTCGACGTCTTGTAATTATACAGGACGGATATGTACTGGCGAATGTAAAATCTAATGCAGAAGCTGCTCAGGCTAACGTCTATCGCTTTCTGTAGTGTCTGTAGGTGTGCTAAAAACACTATCTAAGAACAACTAGTATCAAGTTGTGTCTCTTTAGTATTAAAATGTCGTTTAGAGGTTGTTATAGCGTCCCAAAATTTATATTTACATCTTGAAAATTGTTACGAGGTGCATGGGGCAATAGGGGTGTTAATATGCACAGTTTACAACTCCCGGAAAGCAGTTCTAGCAGTTCTTCGACGTCTTGTAATTATACAAAACGGATATGTACTGGCGAATGTAAAATCTAATGCAGAAGCTGCTTAGGCTAACGTCTATAGCTTTCTGTAGTGTCTTTAAGTGTGCCAAAAACACTATCTAAGAAACACTAGGATTAAAGTTCTGTCTCTGTGTTATTAAAACGTCGTTTAGAGGTGGTTATAGCGTCCCAACATTTATATTTACACCTTGAAAATTGTTACTAAGTGCATGGGACAGTTAGGGGTGTTAATATGCACAGTTTACAACTCCCGCAAAGCAGTGTTAGCAATTCTTCTACGTCTTGTAATTATACAAGACGGATATGTATTGGCGAATGTAAAATCTAATGCAGAAGCTGCTCAGACTAACGTCTATCGCTTTCTGTAGTGTCTGTAGGTGTGCTAAAAACACTATCTAAGAACAACTAGTATCAAGTTGTGTCTCTTTAGTATTAAAATGTCGTTTAGAGGTTGTTATAGCGTCCCAAAATTTATATTTACACCTTGAAAATAGTTACTAGATGCATGAGGCAATTAGGGGTGTCAATATGCACAGTTGACAACTCTCGGAAAGCACTTCTAGCAGTTCTTCGACGTATAGTAATTATACAGGACGGATATGTACTGGCGAATGTAAAATCTAATGCAGAAGCTGCTCAGGTTAACGTCTATCGCTTTCTGTAGTGTCTGTAAGTGTGCTAAAAACACTATCTAAGCAACACTAGGATTAAGGTTCTGTCTCTTTAGTATTAAAACGTCGTTTAGAGGTGGTTATAGCGTCCCAACATATATATACACCTTGAAAATTGTTACTAAGTGCATGGGACAGTTAGGGGTGTTAATATGCACAGTTTACAACTCCCGGAAAGCAGTTATAGCAGTTCTTCGACGTCTTGTAATTATACAAAACGGATATGTACTGGCGAATGTAAAATCTAATGCAGAAGCTGCTCAGGCTAACGTCTATAGTTTTCTGTAGTGTCTTTAAGTGTGCCAAAAACACTATCTAAGAAACACTAGGATTAAAGTTCTGTCTCTGTATTATTAAAACGTCGTTTAGAGGTGGTTATAGCGTCCCAACATTTATATTTACACCTTGAAAATTGTTACTAAGTGCATGGGACAGTTAGGGGTGTTAATATGCACAGTTTACAACTCCCGCAAAGCAGTTCTAGCAGTTCTTCGACGTCTTGTAATTATACAAAACGGATATGTACTGGCGAATGTAAAATCTAATGCAGAAGCTGCTCAGGCTAACGTCTATAGCTTTCTGTAGTGTCTTTAAGTGTGCCAAAAACACTATCTAAGAAGCGCTAGGATTAAAGTTCTGTCTCTGTGTTATTAAAACGTCGTTTAGATGTGATTATAGCGTCCCAACATTTATATTTACACCTTGAAAATTGTTACTAAGTGCATGGGACAGTTAGGGGTGTTAATATGCACAGTTTACAACTCCCGCAAAGCAGTGTTAGCAATTTTTCTACGTCTTGTAATTATACAAGACGGATATGTATTGGCGAATGTAAAATCTAATGCAGAAGCTGCTCAGACTAACGTCTATCGCTTTCTGTAGTGTCTGTAGGTGTGCTAAAAACACTATCTAAGAACAACTAGTATCAAGTTGTGTCTCTTTAGTATTAAAATGTCGTTTAGAGGTTGTTATAGCGTCCCAAAATTTATATTTACACCTTGAAAATAGTTACTAGATGCATGAGGCAATTAGGGGTGTCAATATGCACAGTTGACAACTCTCGGAAAGCACTTCTAGCAGTTCTTCGACGTATAGTAATTATACAGGACGGATATGTACTGGCGAATGTAAAATCTAATGCAGAAGCTGCTCAGGTTAACGTCTATCGCTTTCTGTAGTGTCTGTAAGTGTGCTAAAAACACTATCTAAGAAACACTAGGATTAAGGTTCTGTCTCTTTAGTATTAAAACGTCGTTTAGAGGTGGTTATAGCGTCCCAACATATATATACACCTTGAAAATTGTTACTAAGTGCATGGGACAGTTAGGGGTGTTAATATGCACAGTTTACAACTCCCGGAAAGCAGTTATAGCAGTTCTTCGACGTCTTGTAATTATACAAAACGGATATGTACTGGCGAATGTAAAATCTAATGCAGAAGCTGCTCAGGCTAACGTCTATAGTTTTCTGTAGTGTCTTTAAGTGTGCCAAAAACACTATCTAAGAAACACTAGGATTAAAGTTCTGTCTCTGTATTATTAAAACGTCGTTTAGAGGTGGTTATAGCGTCCCAACATTTATATTTACACCTTGAAAATTGTTACTAAGTGCATGGGACAGTTAGGGGTGTTAATATGCACAGTTTACAACTCCCGCAAAGCAGTTCTAGCAGTTCTTCGACGTCTTGTAATTATACAAAACGGATATGTACTGGCGAATGTAAAATCTAATGCAGAAGCTGCTCAGGCTAACGTCTATAGCTTTCTGTAGTGTCTTTAAGTGTGCCAAAAACACTATCTAAGAAGCGCTAGGATTAAAGTTCTGTCTCTGTGTTATTAAAACGTCGTTTAGATGTGATTATAGCGTCCCAACATTTATATTTACACCTTGAAAATTGTTACTAAGTGCATGGGACAGTTAGGGGTGTTAATATGCACAGTTTACAACTCCCGCAAAGCAGTGTTAGCAATTTTTCTACGTCTTGTAATTATACAAGACGGATATGTATTGGCGAATGTAAAATCTAATGCAGAAGCTGCTCAGACTAACGTCTATCGCTTTCTGTAGTGTCTGTAGGTGTGCTAAAAACACTATCTAAGAACAACTAGTATCAAGTTGTGTCTCTTTAGTATTAAAATGTCGTTTAGAGGTTGTTATAGCGTCCTAAAATTTATATTTACACCTTGAAAATAGTTACTAGGTGCATGAGGCAATTAGGGGTGTCAATATGCACAGTTGACAACTCTCGGAAAGCACTTCTAGCAGTTCTTCGACGTCTTCTAATTATACAAGACGGATATGTCCTGGCGAATGTAAACTCTAATGCAGAAGCTGCTCAGGCTAACGTCTATAGCTTTCTGTAGTGTCTGTAAATGTGCTAAAAACACTATCTAAGAAACACTAGGGTTAAGGTTCTGTCTCTTTAGTATTAAAACGTCGTTTAGTGGTTGTTGTAGCGTCCCAAAATTTATATTTACATCTTGAAAATTGTTACGAGGTGCATGGGGCAATTAGGGGTGTTAATATGCACAGTTTACAACTCCCGGAAAGCAGTTCTAGCAGTTCTTCGACGTCTTGTAATTATACAAAACGGATATGTACTGGCGAATGTAAAATCTAATGCAGAAGCTGCTTAGGCTAACGTCTATAGCTTTCTGTAGTGTCTTTAAGTGTGCCAAAAACACTATCTAAGAAACACTAGGATTAAAGTTCTGTATCTGTATTATTAAAACGTCGTTTAGAGGTGGTTATAGCGTCCCAACATTTATATTTACACCTTGAAAATTGTTACTAAGTGCATGGGACAGTTAGGGGTGTTAATATGCACAGTTTACAACTCCCGCAAAGCAGTGTTAGCAATTCTTCTACGTCTTGTAGTTATACAAGACGGATATGTATTGGCGAATGTAAAATCTAATGCAGGAGCTGCTCAGACTAACGTCTATCGCTTTCTGTAGTGTCTGTAGGTGTGCTAAAAACACTATCTAAGAACAACTAGTATCAAGTTGTGTCTCTTTAGTATTAAAATGTCGTTTAGAGGTTGTTATAGCGTCCTAAAATTTATATTTACACCTTGAAAATAGTTACTAGGTGCATGAGGCAATTAGGGGTGTCAATATGCACAGTTGACAACTCTCGGAAAGCACTTCTAGCAGTTCTTCGACGTTTTCTAATTATACAAGACGGATATGTCCTGGCGAATGTAAACTCTAATGCAGAAGCTGCTCAGGCTAACGTCTATCGCTTTCTGTAGTGTCTGTAAGTGTGCTAAAAACACTATCTAAGAAACACTAAGATTAAGGTTCTGTCTCTTTAGTATTAAAACGTCGTTTAGTGGTTGTTGTAGCGTCCCAAAATTTATATTTACATCTTGAAAATTGTTACGAGGTGCATGGGGCAATTAGGGGTGTTAATATGCACAGTTTACAACTCCCGGAAAGCAGTTCTAGCAGTTCTTGGACGTCTTGTAATTATACAAAACGGATATGTACTGGCGAATGTAAAATCTAATGCAGAAGCTGCTCAGGCTAACGTGTATAGCTTTCTGTCTCTTTAAGTATGCTAAAACACTATCTAAGAAACACTAGGAGTAAAGTTCTGTCTCTGTATTATTAAAACGTCGTTTAGAGGTGGTTATAGCGTCCCAACATTTATATTTACACCTTGAAAATTGTTACTAAGTGCATGGGGCAGTTAGGGGTGTTAATACGCACAGTTTACAACTCCCGGGAAGCAGTTTTAGCAGTTCTTCGACGTTCTGTAATTATACCAGTCGAATATGCAGTGGCGAATGTAAAATCCAATGCAGAAGCTGCTCATGCTAACGTCTATCGCTTGCTGTATTGTCTTCATGTTGTAAAAAACACTCTCTAAGACACATTAAGATTGCAGTTCTCTCCCTTTAGTGTTAAAACGTCATCTACAGGTTGTTATAGCATCCCAAAATTTATATTTACAACTTGAGAATTGCTACTCGGTGCATAAAGCAGTTAGAAGTGTTAATATGCACAGTTTACAACTCCCGGGAAGCAATTTTAGCAATTCTTCGACGTTTGTAATTATACCTGACGGATATGTAGTGGCGAATGTAAAATCCTATGCAAAAGTTGCTCAGACTAACGTCTATCGCTTTCTGTGGTATCTTTATGTGCTAAAAACACTTTCTAAGACACATTAGGATCATAGTGCTCTCTCATTGGTGTTCAAACATCGTCTGGAGGTTGTTATAGAGTTCCAGAATGTATATTTACACCTTAAATTCTTAAAAACACCCTCTAAAACACATTGAGATGAAAGTTTTGTCTCTTTAGTGTTACAACGTCGTCTACAGGTTGTTATAGCGTCCCAAAATTTATATTTACAACTTGAAAATTCTTATTCGCTTCATAAGGCAATTAGGGTTGTTAATACGCACAATTTATAACAATTTTCGAAGTCTTGTAATTATCCAGACGGATATGTAGTGGTGAATGTAAAATCCAATGCAGAAGCTTCTCATGCTAACGTCTATTGCTTTCTGTGGTGTCTGTATGTGCTAAAAACATTCTCTATGAAACACTACGTTCACAGTACTGTCTTATTAGTGTTAAAACGACGTCTAGAGATTGTTACAGCGTCGCAAAATGTATATTTTCACCTTAAAAATTGTTACTCGTTGCATGGCGCAATTAGGGCTGTTAATACGCACAGTTTACAAACGGGAAGCAGTTTTAGCAATTCTTCAACGTCTTGTAATTATACCACACAAGCAAAGATAATATATACATAGATCTCTAAACTCAACGGGCGTGCAGTCACACTGAAAGTTCTTCTGTACGCGCGTGACAGATGGCGTAAGTCATTGCTTTACTTTAGAAATGTAGCTGACCAAACATTGGTTCATAGCAGATGTATTGGCTGCTTGTTTGGACCAGCGTATTTGCAAACCGCACAGATAAACACAGATAATAATCTAGGGAAGGGATTATTCTCAGCGTGTTATTTGTAAACAGAGTTCAAGTTTTGTATACAGTCAGGTTGGCCATCAGTTGCAAGTAAAATTAAAGATTACACCTTCATTTGAAGCTAGTTTTGACCACATTTCCGTAACTATTTCATAGCAAAATATAGTTTGTATTATTGATAGTAAGCGAGTTAACTATTGTTATATGTCATTTTTAACTCATATCATTTTAATACAAGTGAACAATGCTTAATCTACAGTAAAAAAGCTTGAAGATGTTGGTGTATTTTGTGTGGTGTTTGATAAAAATTGATCAATTATTAATTAATACCGTTTTAAACAATACCACTAAGTCGATTATATTTTACTACAAATTATGCATTGTTGACTTACTCATTAAAAATGATATGAAAAACGACATGTGGCTACTTCATATTTCTAAAACAGCAGTTGACTCGCTTACTACCAATAATATAAATTACATTTTACTATGGAAAAGTTAGGAAAATGTCCATAAAATTAGTTTATTTAGATGGAAATGAACGGCGGTGTATATAAAAATTCAAGTATGCTAAAAGAAACAAATAAATGTCAAGTAAAACCTTTATTTTTCAAAAACCGTATAAAATATAAGTAACATATGTACGAAGACAATAATAGGAATAAAAATACGTAATTCAACACAAGCTCACTTTTATAAAACAATACATTGCAAATATATTGTACACAATAAAACAAGTGTGATGTGGAAAATACTGTAAATCACGTGTTTGGAAAGCTAAAATAGTAGCAATTGAAATACGTTACTCAACACAAGTACTTTCCCATCAAACAACCGCATATATCTTACGAATTATATAAAAATAGATTTACATTAATCTACATACACAATAAAAAAGGGTGACAAGTAAAATAAAAACTTTATTTTCAAAACAGTTTGTATGTAAGTAACGTATTTAGGCAGATAAAATATTAGAAATAAAAACACTCCATTCAATACAGTCAAACAAGTATAACGTCGAATATACTATAAATAACGTCTTAATAAGAAATTAAAATACTAATTTAACATAAGTAGTAGGTAGTACCTACGCCTTTATCAAACAGTTTATGGCCCCATGGAAAAACAGCTCTTGAAGCTTTCTTGGCACACTTAAACAACCACCATTTTATTTATTTTTTTTTTTTACATTTTATTTGTTTGTTTAAGCTGCAACCAACAGAGCACAGGCTCTAGAACTAGGTCACAGCATAATACATCAAAATTACTAAAATTAAGTGAAACCGCAAATGCGCCCAAGATAAAATAGAAGTATCAACTCATGAGCGTAATAAATAAGAAAAAAAATGTAGAATAACTAAATTTAAATTACAAATAAAAAAATTAAAAATTGAAAGTTAAAAATTAATAATTAAGAACTAGACATTCAAACCAATGGATTTGGCTCCATACAGTGCGCGAGAACAGTTCGATTTGAAGGCAGGTTTTACGAAAATTCTTTTGTCAGTTGTTTCGCAAGCGTAATGTAAACCTTATAGGGTATTTCAATAATATTCAGTAAATATTTGCAAAACATTAAAATGTAGTTAAGTATCCATTAGCAGTTTATCTGCAAAACCATCTCTTTCGAAAACAAAGAATTCCCTTTCTGCAAGTGAACTTAAATATGAATTAAGAAGAGACATACGTAGATATATCCATTTCACTCATTTCAGCCAGTTAGTTAGTTTGGCGCTACGTAATGGGATTCTAACTTCAAAACTTGTAGCTATCGCAGCGCCGTCTTCATGCAGCGTCCAGAACTAACCCTTTTATTGTGACCATTCACTAGAGATCTATGTATATATTATCTTTGACACAAGTATGTAGTGACGAATGGAAAATTCAATGCGGAAACTGCTCAGGCTAATGGGCATATTGTTTTTTCGCCTCAAATAGCATTTCTTCCCGGTGTTTTGTTAAATCTTCTGCAATCATAAGACTAGTACCTTTAAGTGCTTTTTTTGCTTTGAATATCTCTGCTCGTTTGCGATACGATAAAAATTTCACTATTATCGGCCTGAGATTCTTGTTAGCGATACCAACACGATGCGTTCTTTCTAAATCCTCCAGTTGAATATTTATATTTAAATGGTTTTGAATGAGGTCGATAACTAATGTATCGGTACTTTCTGGAGTTTTTTCTGCTATTTCAAAGATGCGGATATTGTTGCGCCTTGAATACTGCTCTAAGCGGTCTATCTTATCTTCATGTAGTTGTATTTTTTCGTCATGTTTCTTTTACTGCTGGTCAAGTTCATTAAGTTGCTTAGACATGCTGTCTAGTGTGCCATCAATTTCAGCTATCATATTTTGAGTAGTAATGGACTGCTGTAGTTAGAGATCTAATTTGTTTACTTCCTGGGCACTTGTTTTGGGAGTATCTCCGCCTTCATTTTTCTTGCTCGTGGGGCCCGTGCCGTTGACAATTGTTTTTATTCACTGATGATGCTCCAATCACTTTATTTTCTGGCAAATGGTGACTAACACAATCACAGTCACAATTACAAACTTGCAAATAACTCGATTTCTCACTCCATACTATTTTGTTGAGAGTGGTTTCGCTATAATACAGAATAATACAGCGAGCGATCGACTGCACCTCCTCACACGCGCGCCATGTTGCTCGAGCAAATATAATATTATATCTAGCGTTGTCAGATACTCCGTTATAAATTATGGTAGCAGCAACATACATTGTATGGTATTTGGAAACAAATTATGGTATAGCCAAGCTTTATTTCCAGGTAGTATTTTTAATATTAGAAATATTATATACTTATATCAAAGAGCATACTTTGCTTATATCCTTGAAAACAAAATACCCAAATTCATTGGTTTAATAAATGTAGAAGGAAATTAAAATATAAACTTTAATATATTGCAATAGCTCACCAGGTAAACTATGCCTTAATTCATGTAATGTCTTAAGTATTAAATGATAACTGCTTTTAAATCGAGAGCTCTTATTTTCAGGGTGGGTTCATCAAAATCTAGTTTGCTATCAATGATACTTAACGTCAAACTTGAATTTCAAAATTAATTAAACCAGGTAAACTGACAACTGTATCTCACATTGATATTTACTACTATTCAAATCACCTATGTAAGTACTAACTAAATTTTATGTTATCACTTTCAAAATTGACAGTTATTCAAAATGCTTTTTCAACTTATCTTAACAAACCTTAATAGCTGCTCATGCTTTCACTGCAAACACCAATCACTACTCGATCCTGTCATCGATAGACTGCAGCACTCAATGTCCAATTCACCAACAGCAACCCCTTTGATGGTCGGTGACTCCTTTCAACTACTCTTGACCTGTCAAACCAACTGCTCAGATCCCTATCCAGTCCTAGCTCCTCCTGGCTGTCACCGTCACACGATCTACCTCCTGGTAAACTCCTTCTGGCTCCGTCCGGTCAAATCAACTCCCTTGGTTCCAAAATCCTGTCCTGGTTACTCCTGGATGTCACTGTTCCTGCCGGATGCCACGGCTCCTTCTATATGTCACCGTCACACGATCCAAGTCCTGGTAAGTTTCTATCCTTTTATAAATTCCAATTGTAACTTTGTTCCCGTTTTTGCAGATAAACTGATGTCTCAAGCAACGTCCACAGAATATCCAAATCAAATTATAAATTGTAAAATACCTCTTCTAATATCTTGTACGTATGAATAAATCCAAATCCCCTCAACTAGTATAATGTCCTGTATTCTATATCCAATTAACTGTATCTGTAGCTTCTCCTCTAACACTTGATGTCACAATATCTTTTCCATTTTAAATATTTCACTTTATTTTACCTCGTAGATTTGTTTTCAGCCTTTATTTAATTTATTATCCCCAAAATTAGACAAATTAAGGCAGAGATTCTATTTTTTTCTATAGCCAAATTACATACATGCTTTCTTGAGTTGTTTTATGTAACTGTTTTTAAACAAACTTTTTATATCTATTAGAGACAATTCTTAATGCACACTTCCTATTTTTTCTAAATAATGCTATATACAGAATTTTCTTAACAAATACATTTGTCAATGTTACCTTGGTTTATTTTTATAAATATTAAATACAACCATTAAGTTTAATCCATTCCAATAAATATAACAATATTAAATGATTCACAATGAAAAGAACCCTTGTATCTTTTACTTTCATTATTTATGTTCAAAACTTTATACCCATCAAGATTCAATTATTGTAACTGTCTAACTTTATTAGTTCATTTTAAATATTTCTTTCATATGCTTTAATTTCCTGCATCATATATCATAACACAATTCCTCAATGAAGAAAAAGATTTAAATATACTGGTTTTATTTCAAATCTCTTTTCTGCATTTCCCTTTATTTATAAATTGTTTATACCCCATGATACTCCTAATATCTTATTTAACAACAATTAATATCTATTAATCTCTATCTAACTAAAATCACTATGAAAATAACGTATTAAATCTGTCCAACAAACAACAACCTTTTTCATCTCATTATTAGTAGCTTCAGCGTACTTATGCGAACGTTTTGTCCGTCCGTCCGTCCGTCCGGATCGCCTGTAACTTTCGAACGGCTACAGATATCGACATTTTGAAAGGGGGAAAAGTTGTTGCTAAGGTCCCGAGCACCTTCATGCGCTATTTGGTTTTGGCTTTTCACTTTGCAAAATTTCCAAGCATTGTAGCACAGTGGCGGTTTGTCCACTTGGCGCCATCTACAGAAGCTCGGTGGTCACGTTTTGAACTACACATTCTGAAGCTACTCGTTAGACCTGTCCTTGAGCAGTTTATTTTACATTTTGTATGGATAAATCATTGATATATGAAATCTTCCTCTTATTTTCCCATCTCTTTCATTTATTAGTTCATAAGTATTATTATTATTAAATATTTGATTTATGGTCCTTCATATGAACATAACAGTTATTTTTTTTCGTTTCTTTCCTGTTTGCTACTCTGAGTTTCTTTACAATTACTAAATCCCCTATTTTAAATTGTACCCGTTTTAATATTTTATTATTCTGCTTCCTTTCGTATCTGTCGTTAATTATTTTCAATCTTCTTCTAACTCTTTCTAACAATTGCATTACTTCAACATTACTTTGTTCTCTTCTCCATGGTCTAGCTGGAATTATTTGTTTGCATAAAGTAATTGGACTAATCTCTATCGTTGTATTTGGAACATTATTTATAAAATTTTCCACATCAGGTAAATATTGTACGAATTTATTGTGATGTTCATGTGTTAGTATTCTTAAATATTTAATTACCTCTTTAATGTACCTTTCTGCAATATTACTTTGTGGATGTCTTATACTACAAAAACAAATCTTTATTCTCTTTCTCTCTAAATTATTCAATAATCTTGCATTTCTAAAATATGTTGCATTATCTGCCAAAATCTTTCTTGGTTTACCTACTTGTTTTTCAAAATTTCAATTGACTTAATTACATCTTTAGTATTACAGTTTTTCGCTGGGTATAGTTTTATAAATTTAGAAAATGCGTCTACCATAATATATGCTTGTACCCATATTGTCCTGTAACTAGATTTGATAAGTAATCAATAGCTACCAATTCCATCGGTTCATTTACTCTAATACTTTTAACAATATTCTGATTCTTAAATTCTTTTCCTTTGCAAATTGGCAAATTTGGCAAGTTTGAATTAATTGTTTAATTAATCTTATATCATTTTTCGTATAAAAACATTCCCTAAAAATCAACCAAGTTTTCCTTGTCCCACATTGTCCAAATATTGTATGAATTTCCTCAATAACTTCTAACATAGCTTCTTTATTTAAAACTATCAATTCTTTATTTTCTATGACCTTTACCAATAATTTTTCTGTAATTTGATACCCTTTATAATTATTATCTTGACTTTGTGATACTAAAGTTCTAATTCTTCAATTTCTTCTGCTGTCTGCTTAATTACCATCTCTTGTTTGATAACCTTCCTTCCTTATAAATTTTCTCAATTCCTATTAAGATTTGTTTTGGTTTCTCATAATTATGTACATCCTTTCTACTTAAGAAATCTGCAACTACATTTAACTTTCCTGGCCTATGTTTAATATCAAATTCATATTGTTGTAAATACAATGCCCATCTATATAACCCGTCATTATGAAAAGTTTTATTTTTCAAAAACGAAATTGCTGAATTATCCGTTTCAATATAAAATTTGTTCCCTGTTAAATAAAATTTTAGTTTATTAATTGCAAATATGATTGCCAACATTTCTTTCTCAGCTATGGTATATCTAATTTCATACCTTTTTAATATTCTTGAAATAAAACATATTGGTACTTCTATCCCATCTTGTATTTGTATTAATTCTGCTGCAATTGCTTGATCAGATACTTCCGTACGAAGAATAAACTTTTCATATACAATACCGCGAGCGGTCGACGAATTGCCGAAAATTTTTGTCAAAGTGTATGAGTGTTTATTGCTTCGATATAAATTGGTCGAGTGCGACAGCACGAGACCAATTTTGAAGCAATAAACACGAATAAACACTTTGACAAAAATTCATGCAATTCGTCGGCTGCAAGCGGCATTTGAAGGACTATTCAACGAACAAAATTGACATTTCTTAGTAATTAATCAATTTTATCACGTCCTCTTTGAAAATAAAAATCTGATGACGTAATAGTAATTTACGATACTAGTGCGTAAAGCTACTCTTTAGGCACGAGTGGGGTAGAGTTAAAACGCGAGTGAGCGAGCGTTTTAAGCCCCGCGAGTGACTAAAGATGCTTTACGCATGTGTATCGTACAATATTTTATCTACGATAGAAACTAGAAAACACGGTAAATATGAAAAAAAAATTAAATGTAAATTAGGATTACCAGCAACCGGTCGTAATTTTGAGTATTTTAAAAATTTTAAAACACGTTGCTACTCACAACGAGCCTAATGAAATCTTTTAAATACGTTACTACTGACGACGTAAACTATTGAAAACATGTTATTAACCAGTCGTTTTACAAACTTAAAACTGCCAACTAAAAGGCAATTTTACACACTGTCGTAGATAAAATAAATTGTTTGTCAAATTTGACGTTTCTAATATCATATTTCATTAATTTTACAGGAAGTTAAATAAATGTCACAGGAAGAGAAAAAAATTGTCATTAAAACTCCGCTAGCGAAATTGTTGCACAATTTTACGCTGATTGGTGGCAAATGACATAAATACTAAGTTATGATTGGTGAATAGTTAACTTGCAGGAGGTGAGTTGAATAGTCTTTAAAATTAGGATATTTCAATAATAATCCTTCATGAAACCTCTGTTTGATGGTATTCAATGCTTTTTCCCTTTCTTCATTCCATGGCCATTTAACATCCTTTCTTAATAATTGTACTAAAGATAACGTCAACTCTGAGTAGTTACTTATGAATCTTTTATAATAATTAAAAACACCTAATAATCCTCTTATTTTTTTAAAATTCGATGGACGAGGTAAATT
The DNA here is from genome assembly GCA_940337035.1 of Agriotes lineatus. Classification (NCBI taxonomy): domain Eukaryota; kingdom Metazoa; phylum Arthropoda; class Insecta; order Coleoptera; family Elateridae; genus Agriotes; species Agriotes lineatus. The sequence continues at coordinate 50,545 of CALNHX010002742.1, read as the reverse complement.
CTTAATTTCCTCAAGACGTTTCTCATTTATGGTTACTCCATTTTTACTTATCTCGTATCCCAAATATGTTACTTTATCCTGCATAAATTCACATTTTGATATATTCAATTTTAATCCATTTTTATTTAATGTTTCAATTATAATTGCTAAGTGTTTTAAATGTTGTTCTTCGTTTTTAGAAAACAATAAGATATCATCAACGTAATGCACACAAAAGTTGTCAAATTGGTTTAATATCTTCTGCATTGCTCTTACCAGCGCTGCACAAGAAGTTGAAAGCCCAAATGGTACCACTTTGAATTGAAAAATTTCCCCATCAATACTAAAACCAGTATATTTTCTTGATTCTTCATGTAATGGAATAAGCCAAAATGAATTTTTCAGATCTAACTTTGTAAGAATCTTCTTATCCCAAATTCTACTTAATAATCCATCTATAGTTTGTGGAGATTCGTATTGTGGCATAGTTATTTGATTAATTCTGCGTGCATCCAAACATAATCGAAGAGAACCGTCACATTTCTTAACTACCACTAAAGGATTAATAAAATTACTTTTTGAAGCTTCTATTACTCCATCTGTTACCATCTTTTGTATTTCCTTCCTCACCTGTCCTCTTAATTTATATGGTATAGGATAAGATTTGCTATTAAAACTTTTTGATTCGTCAACCTGTAACTTATGAATATATTTCTGAGCTTGTCCTACTTTTTCATTAATAATCTCTTTATTCTTATAAATTATTTCTAATATTTGGCTTGCAAATTGTTTATTCTTTTCACCTATTTTTAATTCATTCAGCAATAATCCCTTATCATATTTATTTTCTATATCGTCTATTATATTATTATTAATAATTATACCATCTTTATATTTCATTGCGTGTCCAATTTTTTTCTAATTGGCAACACTTATCTTCTTGGCTGACTCTACTGATCCAAGATCCAAGATTTAATTAACCCCTTCAAATGAATACACCTTTGTGCTCCATCAATATTTATTTCCAGTTGCTGAATGATATCAATTCCTAACACCATGTTGCCATATATTTACATTTTCTATTCCTTAACTTATGTACACAAGCATAAACAGCATTATATTGTGAATTCTGATGTACATAATTATGATACACGTGGAGCAAATCATCTTATTGTACCTAGATATAGATTAAGTAAGTCATTACAAAATTCTATAGACCCGAAGCTCTACAACAAACTTCCAATGAATGTTAAAAATTTAAATATTCAAAATTTCAGAAAACGAATAAAAACGTTCCTTATTCAACATTGTTTCTATTCAGTTGACGAGTTTGTGAATAAGCCTTTAATTGATATTTAATCAATATGATCTTAATGTTAATGTTAATGTTATAACTGTGATTACTGTTTGACTCGCGTAAGATTTTTATCAATAACACTAAAATAAATGATTCTGATTCTGATTCAGTAAGCCCTTTAACAATAAACAACCTAACAACACCTTCCCATTGATCAATAATTATTTTAATAATTAACATTCTGTTTGTTGTTGATATTTTTCTTTTAGTAGCAGATAGCAAATCTATTTTATTCACTTTTATAATATTCTTGTATACAATCTAAATTATCTAAAATTATCTTCTCATTTATTAAGGAAGCCATAGCTCCACTATCTATCAAAGCTAGATATTCACTTATAATACCATGAGTAGTCAAAGTTATGTCGACTATTTTTGCGGTGGTGTCACGAATGTCCATTGCGCTTCGGTACGATTAGGACGAGTGCGCTAGCACGAGTCCTAATCCGAAGCGCAATGGACATGAGTAGTGATACCACCGCAAAAATAATCTACTTAACTTTGACTAAGAATGGTATTCGAGGGACTATTTAATGAACCAAACTACCTTTTCAAATTAGTTTTCAGTTAATCTAGCAACAAACTACTCAATTTCTATAGTAACAGAACACTAATATTGACTTTTTCTAATAAAAATCGCATTTGTTAAAAATAGTCACTTGAATACCTTCTAGGAAGATATATCCACTGATATTTTTTTGATTGGTCAAGAAACGTCAGAATTCTGGATTTTCATTGGTCACTTTTTGACAGATGACAGGTGAATTGAATAGTCAATATTATTTAAATTAACTTTTAAAAATGGTAACTTTGAAATCTGTTCTACTTCTTCCTCCTCTTCCAGTAAAAATTCTTTATTATTTTCATAACTATTGTTAAAATACGCGAGGTTCTTCTTTAAACTATTTAAAATTGAAGTTTTTTTTATCTTCTGAGGAATCTTCCAAACCCTCAGCTTCTTCTATTGGATTTTCTTGACTCTGTTTCCCTCTATCGTATACATTCCTAAATAATGTATTAACATATTGTCTGTGAGGGTATTTGTTCTTATTTTCTTCCTGTCTTAACTTTTCATTGTTTCTCTCATCAATAATTTCACAATATCTTTTTCGATCATTGTAATTAGAATCATTCCTATTCTGGTAGTTTCTTTCATTATTATTCCGGTTATATTGGTTATTCCTCCATCTATCTAAGGTTCTATTATAATTATTATTAAAATTCTTTTCACCTGATCTATAATTATTAAAGTTACTTCGGCCAAAATTAAATTTATTTTGATATGTTTCCTCATATTTTCTTGTACTGTAATTTGGAAAATTCAGATTTTCTCTTCTGTTATCTTCCCTATTATTTCGAATGGCCATATCATAATTTCTGACTATTTCTAAGAAATCCTTTAATGTTTTAATGTTCTGTATAGCTACTGCTCTCGTGATTTCACTTTCCAAATGTCTGGACAAATGTTGAATGATCTCTTCTTCAGCTAATGTTGGCGTTAAATGTTGAGCTTTATTATATTTCTGTATGATGTACATTTCACGTGTGCTACCACCTTTCTCCCAGTATCTACCAGTTTTTAGCTGCGTTCTCACTCGAACTTGATGTGCATTACTTCAATATTGCTCTATGAATAATTTTCTAATTTCATTATAATTGTTGTATTTCGATTTGACAATACTGTGCCAGGTATCTGCATTACTTTTTAATGTCATGTTAATTACTTGCAATCTCTTATTTTCATCCTGTGTTGAGTTCATAATATCGTCTAATGTTACAATATAACTCATGGGTTGTTCCTCTGGTTTTCCTTCAAATACAGGCAATATTTCTGTTTGTATACCAATATAATGCCTTCTCTGATTACTGCTGAACATTTCCGTCCTATCTTCTATCCTTTTTAATTTATCTTCCATTTCTTTGAGTTTTGTCGAATGATTTTCAACTAACACACTAAGGGCCGGTTGCAGAAAGCATTGTTAAGTCTGGTGTTAGCTAACGCGACGTCAAAGTGAACAAAAACGAATCAAATCTCAAATGCTTATGGTAACTAATACATTAGTAAACAAAATTTGATGCGATTTTGTTCACTTTGACGCGATGTTAGCTAACACGAGACTTAACATCGCGTCAAAGTGAACAAAAGCGAATCAAATCTCAAATGCTTATGGTAACTAATACATTAGTAAACAAAATTTGATGCGATTTTGTTCACTTTGACGCGATGTTAGCTAACACCAGACTTAACATTGCTTTCTGCAACCGGCCCTAACTCTGGTTATACTGACATTAATTTCTTCTTGCATCTCAGTTCGATTTTTATCTACCTTATCATCAATCAATTGTATTTGTTTATGCACATCTTTATTTTTACTTTGTATGTCCTTTAGTTTTCCATCTACCTCTTCGTTACTCTTTACTAACTTATCTTCCATGATTCTTGTTAAATGTTCCTCTAGTTGTTTTTGATCCTCCTGTCTTTCTTCTCTCATCTCATTCTTAAGTTCTTCTTTAGAACTTTCTAATGTATCACTAATCTTATTTATTTGTGCTTGCAATTCTTGCTTATTCTGGATTTGTACTTTATTAAATTCTTCCTTTAACTCATTTATTGATTCTTCCATTCTTTTTGCCTGGTCTTTTTGTTCTTGGACTTTCTCTGCAGTCTTCTGAATTGCATCTCGTAACCTACCTTCCCTTTCCTCAGCATCCTTCTGAATTAACTCTTGTAATCGTCTTTCTCTTTCCTCTGCATCCTTCTTACTTTCCTCGGCAGTTCTTTCTATTGTTGCTTGCAACCTATTTCCCAACTCTGCTGCATTCTTCTCTGTTTCCTCTGCCTTCCTCTCCATTTGTTGCATCATTACCATTAACTGTTTAAGATCATCTTGTTTTTCTGTTAATTCCTCATGTATCCTAACCTGATCACCTTGCTGTATTTCCCCCACTTCACCTTCCGGACTACTCGCTACTACGTCCATTTCTTCTTGTTCTACGTTTTTTTCCTTTTCAATCTTCTTGCTTTTTCTTGTAGTTCTTTTATCAGCCATATTTTATTTTAAAATTTTCTAAATGTACCCATCTTTAATTTCCAACCTTTATATTGAATTGTACATCTCTATATTTAGTTGGCCAATTTAAACCTTTATAAAATACTTTCGTTATTCTCTTTGATTGTTACTCTATTCTTCTCAAAAGAATTCAATTATGATAGTTCTTTAAATTATGATTGTTTTAGTTCTATCCTGTTTTTGTAAATTAAGAAACAGGATTAATTAATCCTTGTTAATAACAAATTAACCATAAACTTTGTTTATCAGTTACATATTAAATCTGTTTATTTTTATTTTAAATATCCTGACACTTAAGTCGCAATTAATTAATTAATTATGTTATAAACAAACTGACTAATAATCACACTTTACCCCTCGTTTGAGCGACCTTATTTATATGTTGCTCAACGTGGTTTATTCTAATTATACTTTTTCTCCACGTTCACACACCATTATTTTACTATAATATTCAAATATTACAATTAATATCTGCCTTTTATCAAGCCCCACGTTGTCGCGTCATTTATTTTTATGCAATAGCTCACCAGGTAAACTATGCCTTAATTCATGTAATGTCTTAAGTATCAAATGATAACTGCTTTTAAATCGAGAGCTCTTATTTTCAGGGTGGGTTCATCAAAATCTAGTTTGCTATCAATGATACTTAACGTCAAACTTGACTTTCAAAATGAATCAAACCAGGTAAACTGACAACTGTATCTCACATTGATATTTACTACTATTCAAAACACCTATGTAAGTACTAACTAAACTTTATGTTATCACTTTCAAAATTGACAGTTATTTAAAATGCTTTTTCAACTTATCTTAACAAACCTTAATAGCTGCTCATGCTTTCACTGCAAACACCAATCACTACTGGACCCTGTCATCGATAGACTGCAGCACTCAATGTCCAATTCACCAACAGCAACCCCTTTGATGGTCCGTGACTCCTTTCAACTACTCTTGACCTGTCAAACCAACTGTTCAGATCCCTAATTCCAGTCCTAGCTCCTCCTGGATGTCACCGTCACATGATCTACCTCCTGGTAACCTCCTTCTGGCTCCGTCCGGTCAAATCAACTCCCTTGGTTCCAAAATCCTGTCCTGGTTACTCCTGGATGTCACTGTTCCTGCCGGATGCCACGGCTCCTTCTATATGTCACCGTCACACGATCCAAGTCCTGGTAAGTTTCTATCCTTTTATGAATTCCAATTGCAACTTTGTTCTCTTTTTTGCAGATAAACTGATGTCTCAAGCAACGTCCACAGAATATCCAAATCAAATAATAAATTGCAAAATACCTCTTCTAATATCTTGTACGTATGAATAAATCCAAATCCCCTCAACTAGTATAATGTCCTGTATTCTATATCTAATTAACTGTATCTGTAGCTTCTCCTCTAACACTTGATGTCACAATATCTTTTTCATTTTAAATATTTCACTTTATTTTAACTCGTAGATTTGTTTTCAGCTTTTATTTAATTTGTTATCACCAAAATTATTCTAGCCAAATTACATACATGCTTTCTTGAGTTGTTTTATGTAACTGTTTTTAAACAAACTTTTTATATCTATTAGAGACAATTCTTAATGCACACTTCCTATTTTTACTTCCTTTTACAATAAAGGAAGTATTGGATTCACCCCAAAAATTCGAAATTGAGTTTTCAACAGATCTTCACGTTTTAGAGTTCCCTGATCCCAAAAAACATATTTTTTTTCATTGGTCTGTCTGTCTGTCTGTGTGTCTGTGTGTCTGTCTGTCTGTCTGTGAACAGAATATCTCTTGTGTACTATGTAGATGAGACAGCAAGCTTTTGAAAAAAATCGCATAACCGGAAGTAGGTATTTACTCTTGTAATTTTTCAGTTTTTTTCGATTTTTTGAAAAACGGCTCTAACGATTTTTTTTAAACTTTACATTTTTATTACATTTTTAATGTGTATTCATGTGAGATAGGTGATTTTCCAGTTGATAACTTCTAAAATGGGTTTCTTTTGGTTTTTTTTCAATTTTTTTATTAACTCCTATTTTAAATACAACACCCGGTATATTATTACATTTTTGAATTCAGCTTAAAATTTTAGAGAAAATTTGTCTCTCGAACTAGCGCTCTATTTTGTACCGTTTTTGTAAGATTTGTAATTTTGAAAATTTTTGACATATGCTTAATTAAAAATTTAAAATCAAAAGTTTTGGCTAATTATAAGATCACTGTAAAAAGAAGTTGTGTGCGTGTATCACACCAGATTTTTTTCTATATAATGCTATATACAGAATTTTCTTAACAATTACATTTGTCAATGTTACCTTGGCTTATTTTTATAAATATTAAATACAACCATTCAGTTTAATCCATTCCAATAAATATAACAATATTAAATGATTCACAATGGAAAAGAACCCTTGTATCTTTTACTTTCATTATTTATGTTCAAAACTTTATACCCATCAAGATTCAATTATTGTAACTGACAACTTTATTAGTTGATTTTAAATATTTCTTTTATATGCTTTAATTTCCTGCATCATGTGATCATAACAATATAAATATGCCTATATTATTTTTATTGAAAAAACTAGATAAGCATTACCTTCATTTAGCTAAATTAAATGAAACATTAAAATATAATTCGTAAATGACAGAATAGTATTGCACATACCTATTAATTAATATCGTATAACTCAAAATAATTCTTCTACATCTTCTATACTATCCATGACTTCAAAGCATTCTTAAAAGTCAATAAGAAATTAGTTAACAGTCAAGCAAAATCATTATTTTATTTTTTGTATAGTATATTTGAAGTATGCTTTACTCAGAACCACAGACCTAAACAATGCAGTAACTTGCTCTACAAAATATACAATTTCCAATTCCTACTTGTAACGCTGTATTTTCTCTACGAAAATCTCCATGACAAAGTAACATTTTAATGATGAGTGTGGATAAAATGCTACTTCATTCACTAGTGAATAAAATAGTCCATAATTCATAGCAACAAACAAAATAAATACGTGCTACCGTGGTAACTAGTAAGTACCAAAAAAAAAATAACATGTATATTTATTTGAAATTATTTATTCAATTTCAAAACTTATTTAATATAAGTAAATGTAGGTACTTATTGGAAAAAGTTTCATATGCCACATGCGAATAAAGAGATTTTATCCATTCGGGGAAATTATTTCCCTTGTGGATAAAATGCCTCTTTATTCACTTGTAGTATACATAACTATTTATATTAACTAAATAGAAGTAAAATGTTTTTGTAGTTATTCTATATTCATAAAATAATCTTGTAAAATTCTATCTGAACTTTGAATTTTTATTAATTAACTAGCTGACCCGGCAAACGTTGTTCTGCCCAAAAATAATTTGTCTCTAAAACCCAGTTTCACTTTCGATATTTTCCAATTTTCCGGCTTTCTCTTTGGGATTTTTTCCGAATTTTCTTTTTTGCTAAACCACCTCGGGAGTAAGACGAACACAACAAAAGAAAAATCATCCAAATCGGTCAAGTTGTTCTCGAGTTTTTGCGTTACTAACACACGGCGATTGATTTTTACTTCCTTTTACGATAAAGGAAGTATTGGATTCACCCCAAAAATTCGAAATTGAGTTTTCAACAGATCTTCACGTTTTAGAGTCCCCTGATCCCAAAAAACATATTTTTTTTATTGGTCTGTTTGTCTGTCTGTGTGTCTGTCTGTCTGTGTGTCTCTCTGTCTGTCTGTGTGTCTGTGAACAGAATATCTCAAAAACGAAAAGAGGTATGGCATTGAAACTTCATATATAAGTTTTATGTACTATGTAGATGAGACAGCAAGCTTTTGAAGAAAATCGCATAACCGGAAGTAGGTGTTTACTCTTGAGATTTTTAAATTTTTTTCGATTTTTTCAAAAACGGCTCTAACGATTTTTTTCAAACTTCATATTTTTATTACATTTTTAATGTGTATTGATGTGAGATAGGTGATTTTCCAGTTGAATACTTCTAAAATGGGCTTCTTTTGTTTTTTTCTATTCTTTTATTAACTCCTATTTTAAATACAACACCCGGTATATTATTACATTTTTTAATTCAGTTTAAAATTCTAGAAAAAAATTGTCTCTTCAACTGACTCTCTATTTTGTACCGTTTTTGTAGAATTTGTGATTTTTGAAAATTTTTGACAAATGCTTAAAAATTTAAAATCAAATTTTTGGCTAATTATAAGATCACTGTAAAAGAAAGTTGTGTGAGTGTATCACACCAGATTTTTATATATAAGATTTAGGTATACTTAAAACACCTGCATAGCAAACTCAAATTCCTGGAAATTTCTCAAATGTCCACTTCTTTTAGCTGTTATTATATTCATGTGCTGTTTGGTTCCAGGGATATTAAAGTGTTTTTGCCAGGGAGTACATTTCCACAGAAGAAACCAGTAATAATACTCCCTGGTTTTCACGTTACTGTGTGCTTAAGCACTTCCAAATAACGGTAAGAAAGTTTCCTACCTTACCGACAGCTGTTAAACATTCGGAAGATAACCTCATTATAACCTACAGTGATTCAACAAATGGCATATTCAAATCATGAAATTATCAGTAATGCTTTTACAGTTCAGTAGTGCATACTAGAGAGATAAAAAATTCCTATAATCAAAACCATGCCAACCAGTGCAAAATGCGTGTACTGGTACCGAAGTGAGAATTTGAACGCAAAGCCTATAATTTTATCAATCACAAAGTACGACGAGAAAACTGTGGAAGTTATAGTGAAATATGTCACCAAAAATAGTATTTACAGGAAATGTGCACTATTACTTTTCATTACTATATTTAGTACATTTTCATTTATGCTGAAAATCATTAGTACAAATTACTGCATCGCCATATGTATTATTATATTATTATTTATTTATAGCATGGTATTTGTTGTACAACAAGGTATTTGTTACACATTTGTCATGAAACTTTAATTCTGAGGTTACGTTTTCCAGAAAGAATAGTAATCGTACGGTCGCTAGGATATCAACTAGAGGTTCACTACACATTTGGTAAAACGATGCGCTACATCGCATGGCAGAACGTAAAATCTGTGTTTATAAACGAAGTTGTCTCTAAAGTATGTAATTAGATTTTTATTGCAGAGTACAGGTAATTAATTGTATTATTTTGTAGCAAAGGGTAATATTTATACTTGCAATCCTCACCAAAGATTCTTCCAAAGAAACAAGTGCAATTATTCCATTATTTTTAGTAAGTATCGAAGGTTTAATTTTGTAAATCAGTCTAAATTTTCTCTGTTCTGCAGGAAACAATGCCAAGGCTTCAGTGTTTAGAAGCAATATATCAATATATTGAGAACTGCCATAGTTAGATACAATTGTTAAACTATTTTACATTTTTTTATTATGATTGTGTAAATGGGAAATAAATGCCTGTATTTCTCAAATATTTTCAATGTTTGGACTGAGGCAATAGCTAAACAAACTGACAATATTTTAGATAGGTACAACTTTTAAAAACGGACTGAAGTTTCAAACATTTACGCTTACACTTGGTCTAGTGACATTAATGAATAGTGCGTTTCAAGAAAGCAGTGGACAGCAGTGAATGAGTCAACTTTGATACACGGTCCGGTCTATTCCGCATGCGCTGCCAGCGATGTAAGGTTGATGGTGCGCTCTATCGTCTCGTAATTTTTAAAGCAATGTTGTGCTTTCGGCGATTGTTCAGGTTAATGGTTTATGTTAGTTGTTAGGTCTTGATGATCTTTTTAGAGAAAAAATACGAGAGAGAGTTTGCTCACGTTACATTTTTGCGTGTACGCAATAGACCGGATCGTGTATCAAATTTTTACCCAGTGAAATTTTTTCGTGTAAAATATTCTCATTTATTTTGCACAAATGCTTGTCATTCGATATCTTTTCTTATGCCAAATTGTGTAAACCATTTGAAAGGAGCATTTTCACATATACTGCGCAAAAAGTAACAATGAAATTGTAGAAAATATATGCATGCTGTAGTTTTGAGGATATAAAATGACGAAAATCATCATTTGCATGCAGTGTAAAACCAACATCTATATCAATATCCGTGGAAATACGAGGGCTGCTGGCAATGTTTCTTTAAACGATATGAAAAAACAAAATTTGGTAAATGGCTTTATTGTTTTTCGAAGTATTAGCCTTTCATGTCAATACACTTTTGCATTGCTCCAACCAATGTGCGAAGCACTTTTTCCACTCTGAAGCTGATAACTTAGAAACCAGTGTCAGGAAACTTTCAACTGCTGCTTTAGGTGACGACCACGCATTTTATATTTGATGTTTGTGAACAAAAAGAAGTCATTAGTTGATAATTCAGGTGTATATGGGCAATGAGTCATTTATTCGACATGTTTACTGCATTAAAAAATCAACGGTTTGATGAGCTGACTGCTGGCGTTGTCATAATGCATAGTAATTTGCCGTTTTCGGTTGTTTTTTCATATTTCATCGATGACAACTGGCAAATAATCTGTGGCGTATGCTTTTAAAACTAAAATAATGACAAACTTTTTAATAACTTGGCAACGTTGACATTATTAATTAGTATAATATCAAGATTATTTCCCGAAATGCCTTCGATAAAACACGTGTGTAATTTGGAAAATACTTCGTATCACATTTTTTTCGCAAATATAAATGTAAATTTAAAATGGAAAGAAGTTTTACGCAGGTATAATCCAACACTACAATCGATTTAAGGTAAGATGTAATCATGAACTTTATTTTTATTTAGAAATTGCGCATTTAAGGGCCATCTAGTTGTCTGCAATAAACATTTCACACAAGAAAACTTTCATTTAACTAACAAACGATGCATGTTAACTACAGGAGTCGTACCTTCGTTATTTAAGGTACAGTTATTAAGAGATACAAAATATTTTTAACTCACCAGTGAAGTTTATAACCTTTCAAAAGATTTAACACGTCCTAATTGAAGCAAACTCCGGAATTTTTGCAATTCTGGCGATATTGATACCTAGACTACAATGGAGAAACTAGAAGAATTACGTACATTATTTACATGTGATGGTTCTAATTCATCTCGAATTGAATCAGCATCTATCGCTTTTCTATGCGGTTATCTTATTATGAAAGTTAAGGAGTCGGTCAATTGTGAATTATGTTTGCCTACTTTATGTAATATGACAACCAACAGAACAAGTCTTTTGCTAGAGTTAATTTATAATCAAGATGGGTAAAAGTTAAATAATCCTGGCGAATGAACCATTTGTATGTGTAGAATGCTGAATCTCGCCTTGTGAATTTATGTTTCTTCTTGATTATTATTTTATTATTTTTTTATTTAGATAATAATTGCCCAACAGCAATAGCCAATAATAGGACAATATAAAATAAAAATATTGGAACAAACAAATAAATCTACATAGGTACAAAACAGAAATGATGTGTTGCGTATTTAGTTAAATGCCAAAAATAGTTAATAATTCTAAATTTAAAAGTAAAGATAATATAAAGTTAGATATAATTATGATTACTTCGCTCAGAAACTGATCTTAAAATATATGATATTGCGTTACAGTTTAAGTCAGTGCAGTGACAAACAGTGTTATAATTACTACACATTACATAAATGGGAGATCTCAAAGTTAAATTTGTACGCGCTGAGAGAACTTATCTACTATGTAGTCGTGGTACATAAAAAGATAGTTTTTCACGTAAAAACGAGCAATCAATTTTGTTATGCAATAGATCGTATAAAAATTTAACACTAATATTAACCCTGCGACTCCAGCTCGGCTCAAATTGAAATGTATTTAGTAAAATGTTATGGTCAAAGCCTTGCGGCGGATAAGCATGATATGTTTTGAACCAAAGAAACTTTAAGAATTTTCTTTGAACATTTTCAAATGCGTTTTTGTGGCAATCATAGTATGGAAACCAAACAAGACAACAATATTCTATCGTGGATCTAACAAAAGAAAAATATAGCACCTTCAGAGCATAAATATCAGTGAAATCTTTGCAATTACGCAATATGACACCCAAAGCCTTATAAGCAGAAGCAACTGTTTCATTAATATGAGTAACAAATGAAAAATCTGACTCGAATATTACTCAGAGATCCTTCGTAGAAGTGCATCGTGATAATATTTCAGAGGAAATCAAATAATCAAACACAACTGGAGAGCTCCTGCGTGTGAAGGTCAATATTTTACATTTCTTAAAATTAACGGTTAGTTTATTTGATTCGCACCATTTAAACATGCTGTCAAGATCAGCCTGCAGCTTCACACAATCCTCACTGCCAGTAACAGAAGAAAAAATTTTAACATCGGCAAACATCAATATCTGGCTTTGTATAATAGCACTCAGATCATTAATAAATAGTAAAAAGAACAAAGGCCCAAGATTTGATCCTTGAGAAACTCCATTATATGAATTTTTCTGCCTCGCCTTTCGAAAGCAAATGTTAATTTAATTTTAAAGAAAGTTATTGTTTCAAATCTTCCTGAAATAATTCTATTTTTCAATGTAATCTTCATTCCAATATTGTTTATAAATTAATAATATAAAAATTGGTAACTCCTATTTTAGTAAATTATGTACTGCAATTTACAGTCGCAACAAAATAAAAAAGGAGTATTTCTGTTATCAGTTATCACTAAAAAAATAAAACTACTAAAAAATTAAATGCATTGTTCACTTAGATAGTGTTTTATTAGTTTTATTATTAACATTTATAGTTAAATTAACTTAAAAAGTGATGTAGTTTTTTATGAAATCATAAAAAAATACGTTAATTGCATATTGCATGCATTGTAATAGGCTACATAAATATGCACAAGCAGGACGAACTATAGCACCTCTACGAACTAAGAATAATGCCTTGAACTAAAAAGGCGGCGGGCCATATAGAGACATCAGTCTTGCATTAATACAGGAGGTTGTGATGCATTCCATCAAAATTTACTATTAAGAAGCGCTGCTATCACGTGTCAATGGAATCTAAAATTTAGGATTTAACACTGAGATTTCTAAGTTGTCAGTCGTTGTCATTGTCATATGTTATGCACGTGTTATACCATTGCCAAATAGTAAAGAGCTGTTTCATTGCTCCTTTAATATTAAATATAAAATGAATGGTCAGTTTCAAATAACTGTGGATATATTATATGAACACATAAAAAACAAATACTTTAGTATCTTTCTTCCCAGTGGTTTATATACAGGGTGGGCCATTTTAACCGACGCATCCGAATATCTCCGTTGGTAAGCCGAATAAAAAAAAAATTGTGCAGACAAAAGTTATTCAAGACGATGGGAATCATTTGACTGTACTAATCACTTTGACCTTGGCGTCAACTTTCAAGGTCATTTGAACGTCAAAATCATTTTTTTTAATGGGAACCCCTATTTTTGACGCCGGATTCGGAAAGAGCGGAAAATTTTATGTCCAAAATGATAGTTTATAACTCCTTGGAGTGACCTTGAAAAGGTCAAATCAAGGTTAAATGTTGAAAATTCGTCCAGAAGCTGTTTTTTCGAATTTGGATGATTTAGGGGCGAACAAATATTTGAGTAGACTTAGGGGACAATAACCTTAGCCATCTTGTCCTTTAGGTCAACTGTGAAGGTTATTCGAAGGTCAAAGTGATTTTTTTAAATAAAAAGTCTTGCTATTGTCCTTAAATCTTACTTTTAGCATTACCCAGAAACAACGACGTGGACGTACTAAGCTCTGTTTCCTTTGGGGTGCTTGTTTACCGTGAGTCCCCTTGCCTCTTACTACTATTACTAGCATTATAATTATTAAAGCAAATGTTCAAAGTTGCCTCCATTTGCTTCAAGACACAAATATAAACGCTTTTGAAAGTGGGCACTATTCTTAGCAAAGTCTCTGGAAATTTCTGCGCAAGCTCGATTGACACGATCTATCATGTCTGCTGCTGTTGTTGGACGTTGTGTAAAAACAGCCTTTTTTAGGAAGCCCCATAAATAAAAATTTTGAGTTGTCAAGTCTGGTGAATTAGGAGGCCAGTTAACTGGACCTCCCCGTCCGATCCATCTCTCATTATAATTAGCATTTAAAAAGTTACGTAATATTCGTGTAAAGTGTGGTGGTGCACCATCTTGCTGAAGCCACATTTTTCGTCTCATCATTAAATCAACACTTTTTAACAGTTCTGGCAACCGATCTCTTAGTACCTCGAAATAGCTGTGTCTATCAACATTAGGGACCAAATCAAGTAACCATTTATTATGCCACACCACACCATAAGGCTCCATCGATGTTGATGGTCCATGCTTCACACCCATAACATAAACTTGCTTCTACAAGTGATTCCCCCAAGCGATCTTCCATTCTTTTGGTATTTTGTTATCACTGCATATGTTCTTAATAAGGTTTGTTAACCGTTCAATGAGAGCAGGACCACCACATTTTAATAGCTCTGCTAGTATATTTCCTGGGCCAGGAGATCTTCCAGTTTTCATAGAATTGAGTGCTTCTTTAACGTCCTTCATTGATATTATAATCTCAGTCCGATGCCCGGCGATGGTCCAGGCTCGAAAATCAAACCAGTTTGTCATCATCGCTGCGGCGAGGGTAGCAGCGTGCAGCGAGGCGAGCAGCGCTGTTGTAGGATAAATGCAACAATAAAAACTGCTAGGTTTGTTTCATCATAGCTAGGCATCCACGTGCACAGCTCGACGATGTGCAAGCAGCGATGCTGCAGCATAAACGTGCCCTAAGTGCAAGATCAGTATAGCTCGTGAGTGCAATGTTAATCATGGATCGGTATTAAAAATACTTAAGGAGCATAAAAATTTTTAATAATGAACACCCTTTCCTCGTTAGAGTAAATTGCATCCATCTGAGTTGTCAACAGACAGCTTTTGTTTTTTAACAAGCGCCACTCATATTTGGAAAGCGCGGCCGCCCATATTTGCGAATATCTACATTTTAAAATTAATATTTTTATGCACAATTAACATTATCCAATAAGTTTTTAATACTAAACGACGCGGAAAATTATTCTCTTTAATTTAGTACCACTACCATTTTTCCCCATAAAAATGGTGAGCAGGAATATGCATAACCGTGATAAGCCATGTAAATTGCCTATGTTCAGAGGTATGACCAACCACCCGGTATGTGTATGGTTAGTGTAAAATTTATGGCTGGTACCCGGAAGTGATACATTTTGTTTGTATAGTGATCAAATTACTCGTTTTCTTGTAAAAATATCGTATTGAAGGTGTGACATTACGTAATTTCTAGGTCCCTGTGAAGAGCGACGTGTGACATTTCACCCCCTTACTAAGGGTGCTAAAATTACTGCCTCAGGTTAAGCTCGAATCGGAGATATTTGTCCCCCTCAGATATATTAGATTAACACACAAACACCAGAATACTACCTTAGATAGTTTATTTTGTTTGTCTATATGTACAAACTTAAGGTTTATTGGAAAATCAAGAGAACAAAATGTATATTACAGTAAATTAAAAATTTAGGCAGGAATGCTGTTTTCGGTTCCCTGGAATTGCGGCAACCATTTCTACGTCGGTGTACGGCAGGCGAAACGGACTTTCGGAGGGCTTCTTCCGAGATTCGGGTGTTTGTCGGGCCTTCGGCTCGTAACTCGTCGTGAAGCTCGGATGCGTCGGCGCCCTTGACCTCGATTTGTCAGATTAGCCGGTTTTGTTTGTGTTACTATAACCACAGAAGCAAATTAGTTTATCTACGGTATTTCTTACCCTGGGCGTGCGACTACAATTGGCGCCGAAGAGCCCGGGGAATTGTTACGCGGCCGTGGATTATTGGTGCGGCAGGCGGCCTTCGATTCGCGAGAACCAGGTGCCTTTCGGTGAGATAACCTCGAAATGCACGTGGCAGAATCTCGTCCTACGTGGATGTTGCCGTGCGGCTGTTTGTTCTTTCAGGTCGTGGACAGTTTCCTACGTCTCGGGGAGCCTTCCAGGTAGGTCGCTAGCTATAATCTTAATAGTTAATAAATGCTTGACTGTCCGCGCAAGTTCGTAGCTCGAATTTCTGCTTTTATTATTATGGGCTAAATTTTATTGTTCCGAGTCGGGGCTAGGATATTTTATTAACTATCAGCGGATCGAACACTGGTTTCGACGCCGGTTTAGGGGATAATAAAGCCGGTGATTTGGGCACTCTGTTGGAGTCGCCAAATCGAAACTGTCTTCCAGGATTTTTACGGGATAATTAAGCCAGTGATTTGGGCACTCTGTTGGAGTCGCCAAATCGAAACTGTCTTCCAGGATTTTTACGGGATAATTAAGCCAGTGATTTTGGCACTCTGTTGGAGTCGCCAAATCGAAACTGACCACAGGATAGTTCTGGAGAAAAATGTTTTGGACGGGACAGGAACAGGAATGGGAATCTATCGAATTTATCTTTGGGAATTAGGAATTGGGAATCTTCTCAAAATGAGCGCTGCAACTGCTTTTATATATTTCATGTCGCCACTTCGGATATCCCTCGGTGGGGGCAAAGCGGCGCGAGGATGAACTTTTGGTGTTTACCGCCCAGCTCGGGTTTGCGCTCGTTATCTCTTCTTCGGGCGTCGGCAAGATGCAACCTGCGATAACGCTTGACTGGGCGATGCATAAATTAAATATATTTATAATGTTTGTTTATAATTTATGCCGAAGCTAGCGTTGCAAATTACCATTTTTTCACTATTTTTACTTTTATGTATGTATAATCTGTCACCTCATTTAACTTGCGGTGTAGAGGCTGGTGCTTTATGCGCTGGCATCTGGCGGTACAATGCTCAACTTGCCCCGGATTCGGGATACAGAGTTGGAGCGCGCCTTTGGTGCTTGCGCAGCAACCATTGTGTGAGGTGTGTGTCTTGGTGATGTGTTGACCTTGTTACTTTATCTCTTAGGTCTGTGGTTCTGAGGAGAGCACAGTTAATTTGGTGCCCAACTGTGAATGGGCTCACTGAGTCCGATTCTAATCTCCAAGGATACGGAAAAATTCCGACCCCAGCGGGGTTCGAACCGAGAACTTGCTTAATGCAAGCCTGGCGCTTACCCATCTGCGCCACGCAGCTTCTTATTTTTTTACTTTTATAATGATTTTATTTTAACAATATTTACATTTTTTCTGCAAGAGTGCAACACTGTTTTTTGGGTTTCCAGATTGTTGAGTGACAGCAAAATCATAAAATTTCATAAAAATTGTGAAAAGTCACTGACTGAGATTCTTTTTCACTTTCGGCTTGCAAGGATCACTATACAAAAATACTAGGTGTACAACACGTTTTGAAAGTAGACTTTCAAAACTAGTAAAAATTACTATAGCGCCTCATTTGATTAAATACATAGACTAAAAGACATTTATAGTCAAGGGTGGTCGTGGTTGAGTAAGGAAGGCGGTGGGCGGGTTTTAAGGAAGAAGGTAACCTTCGCCTCTATTGAGATTGTTGGGGTCTTTGTAAATCTCAATGGCTTTGCTATAGAAGCATGGGGATTTGCAGATATTAGAAGTTCCATCCAATAGTAATTTACGTAACAAGTATAGAAAGTGGAGCTTTTCAGTACGAGTGAGATGTTTCCGGAAGAGGCCGTTAGGCCGAGTCCAGAATTTCGAGACGAGTATCGAAAAGCCACTTTCATACGAGTTTCGTACAATATTTTTTCGTACACTAGCATACAAAACGGAATACTAAATTTATCTTCGTATATAGCAAATAAGTAGAGTAATATTAATGTAATGTAATATTATATGTGTTGTAACTAAGAAAACGTACGGCAAAGTGCTACTTTGCCGTACGAATACCGCAAAATACTACTTTGCCGTACGAATACCGCAAAGTGCAACTTTATGATTAATAAATTGTACGGCAAAGTAGCTCTTTCAATGCTAGTGTACGAAAAAATAATTTTATGGCCGATATCGCGTTAGTGTTTAGCAATGGCTGATGATAAAGCGTTACTCAACTTGCGGCAATGCTGCTGTTCAGAGATACGGGTTTTTATTGAACGCCATCTTCATCCGCAGCCACCCAAACCTCCAATATACGATCCCCCCCGCAGAAATATGCTCTCTTCCCTATATTCACCTAGTCATCCATCGCGTAGGGAAGTTTCTTAGAAGGTAAAATATCTAAACATTGTTTAAAAGCTGGGGCAATATTTCACATGTTCTTCTTTCAACCAAAGATAAATTAAAGAACATGCCGTCTAAAGACGTGTATAGAGTTCCTTGCACCTGTAATGTTGCATACAGCGGCAATATAGGACGTTCAGTAAAAACTCGTACCTCTGAACACCAGCGTTGTCTCAGGTCTAGTAACGTTTCATTGTCAGCCATCGCTAAACACTAACGCGATATCAAACACCCCCAAGAATGTCAATCGAGACGAAGGGTACGCTCTTCCTTCCATGTAGAAGGCGCTAATTTCTAAACCTCTCCTTTTTATTAGAAATTTCGCCTTCCTTCCAATCGGTAGAAGTTTTGCCTCTGGCGTGGTTCACACGTAGATTTACCGTTCTGTTCTGTCCCTTTCATTGCAAAAGAAATTGTGCTCTTTTTCCTGATGAAGCTACTTATGAAAGTGGACAAAACGTTGAGTTCTTCGATCTCAATAATGACATATTCCTATCCAGAAGTTACAACTGAAATTGTATTTACGGAATAAAAATAGGCTACAGCTTTAGTTTGATAATGGTAAGACAAAAAATTGGTGCAATGCAAGTGCCTTTCGCCCCAACTGCGTTACGATGTTCCTGTAATAGAAGGTTGCCAGCTTAGCTCGCCTGGAAGATGAGAGTTCGCACTTCTTTAACTCGATACCCATTAATTAAGGCAATGGCCTCATGAATCAGGAGGATGTTAATAAGTTTGGACGCCACCAGTTCCAAATTGTTTTTCCTAAGAAGGAAATTTTCCTGAAGACGGAATCCTTTAGGTTAGCTGACAGTATTTGGGGGCGACGGTCCATTTTCTGCCGCAACGAGCTTACCTTAATCTCTTTCAAATCGCTAAAACCTTTTACATAAATAACACAAGAGGGTCGCATGCAAACACCACCAAATAAAAGCAAGGGCTGGTTTAATCTAATTATATTGAATTTAAAAAAAGATGTGCAAGTACAATAAACACAACTATCTAAGCAATTATTGTCCATATATTTTTATGACGTCACAGGGTATTTTACAGGCTGCTAGACGCAATTACAGACTCTCATCAAATATCTAAGTTTAGGTTACTTATTGCTCGACAAGAATGAACGTTTGTAACTCACTGTTGGCGCTATGCGATGTTCTCAAAACGCGCCACTATTTGGATACCTGAATAAAAGATACAAACTACAAATTGTTCACGCATATGCACCGACTAGCACGTCAGACGAGGAGGAGATTGAAAATTTCTACGAGGACCTAACCAAGTCAAAACAACAAGAAAAAGCACACTTCTTAATAATGACTGGAGATTTCAACGCCAAAATTGGCGGAAGAAAACAGGGAGACACAGAATACGTAGGACATTTTGGACTGGGCGATAGAAATGATAGAGGAGAAACTATGGTTAACTACCTTAACAGAGAAAACTTATACTGCCTCAACACCTTCAAAAAACCCAAACAACGCAAGTGGACGTGGCGCAGTCCTGATGGTAGAGCCATAAACGAAATCGACTTTATAATTTCTAACAACGAGAAGATATGCAGGGACGTGTCTGTTTTAAATAAATTTTACACCGGAAGCGATCATAGGCTGGTTAGGGCAAAGATCACGATTAACACCAGAATCGAACGAAATAAACTTTTTAAGAAACAACGATACCCAACGGGAGACGCTTTAAAATCAAAAGAAACACAATATCAAAACGATATACACCAGAGACTAATACCAATAAACAGACTAGAACAAATGGATATAGATCAACTTGCGGATACAATTATAAAAACTATAAGAACCTCAAACAAGACAATATGTTCACGTATGAAAAATCATAGAGAATCGAAATTAAGTTCTAACACGTTAAAACTATTAGAGACAAGAAGAAACAGAACAGATAGAACATCAGACAGTTTTAAAGAGCTCAACAAAATGGTGAAAAAAGAAATCCGAAAAGATAAAAGACATCACAACACAAAGCTTATACAAGAAACCATAGATGATAATTGTAAAATGAAAATATTACATTCAAAACTATATAAGGGAAAAACGAAGATGACAAAAATAAGAGATGAAAACAATGTGATAGTCCAAGATAAAAAAGACATTATTAACGCCCTGGAGAGGTTCTATAAGAAATTATACTCATCCAATATAACACGACCACAAACACAAACACCCACAAAGAAGATCATTCTAAATATAGGATCAGAAGAAATACCGGAGATTACGGAAAATGAAATAGATATAACACTACGGCAAATGAAGAATAACAGATGTCCGGGAGAAGACCAAATAACGACTGAAATGTTGAAACTAGGAGGGAAATCCAT
The DNA here is from genome assembly GCA_940337035.1 of Agriotes lineatus. Taxonomy (NCBI): domain Eukaryota; kingdom Metazoa; phylum Arthropoda; class Insecta; order Coleoptera; family Elateridae; genus Agriotes; species Agriotes lineatus. Next base: position 29,649 of record CALNHX010002742.1, on the reverse strand, counting down.
GAAAGAAGCAATCAAAATCCTGCTAAATAAATGCCTTCATTACGGAAAAATTCCACTGGAATGATGCAGTTCAGAAGTTATACTTATCTTCAAAAAGGGGGACAATATGAACGTAGAAAATTGTCGACCAATATCTCTTTTGTCGCACCTATATAAATTGTTCACAAAAATAATAACGAATCGCTTGACGACAAAGTTGGATTTCTATCAGCCAGTAGAACAGGCTGGCTTTAAACGAGGGTTCAGTACAATAGACCACATATATACTATACGTACTTTGATAGAGAAATGCACAGAGTATAATATTCCAATACACCTAGCTTTCATCGACTTTCAGAAGGCGTTTGACTCCGTCGAAATTTGGTCAGTTCTAAACTCTTTAGAAAACGCAAGAGTAGATTCCAGATATATACAAATAATAGAAAATATCTGCAAACAGGCATCGATGCACATTAAGATAGATGACACTGCCACGACCAGTAAAATACCTCTAGAAAGAGGAGTAAGACAAGGGGATTCTATATCGCCCAAATTGTTTACCTTGGCTCTTGAGGATGTTTTCAAGAAATTACAATGGGATGAAAAAGGCATTAACATTGATGGCTCCCGACTTAACCATCATAGGTTCGCAGACGACATTGTTGTAATAGGGAACAACATAAACGAACTAACTGAAATGGTGCAACAACTAAACCAAGTAGCATCAAATATTGGCCTAAAAATGAATTACAACAAGACAAAAGTAATGACAACTGAAGATGCCAATGTAGACATAGACAATAATTATATTGAATGTGTCAAGGAGTACGTCTATCTCGGTCACATTATAAAATCAGGGAAAGAGAACCAACATGCCGAAGTTACCAGAAGGGTTAGACTTGCGTGGGCGGCTTACGGAAAACTGGGATACATTCTTAAGAACAATAAAATTCCCATAAATTTAAGAAAAAAAGTGTATAACATGTGTGTCTTGCCAGTCAATACATACGGAATGGAAACGATAAGCCTAACTAAAGCCTACGCCAAAAAACTCAAAACTACACAAAGGGCTATGGAACGAAGCATGCTTGGTATCTCACTCTGAGATAAAATTAGAAACGAGGACATTAGACGAAAAACAAGAATCTCTGATGTAGTCGAGAAAATTGCTAAAATGAAGTGGCAGTGGGCTGGTCATGTGGCTAGACAGAACAAAGACAGATGGGTATACAAAATTACAGAATGGCGGCCAAGACAAACAAAAAGAAGCGTGGGACGCCCCCAAAAAAGGTGGGTAGATGATATTAGAAGTGTGGCAAGTAAGCGGTGGATGAACATTGCACAGGACAGGGAAAGATGGAAGAAAATGGAAGAGACCTACGTTCAAGAGTGGACTGATAATGGTTGAAAAAGAAGAAGAAGAAGATTTGGATACCTATCCACTGCATTTTTTACAGGTAAAGATGGACGATCGTTTAAATACTACACTGCAATACTTGATAGATTTTAGCGGCTACTCACTTGTTAACTGCGGTCCGCAGGGCAAGCAATGCGGTCGCACCTATCATTCGCCGTTGGCAACCTTTAACTTCTGTGAAGCGGCTCGAGAGAAATCCGACAGATGCGAGATTAGAAAAACCTTACTCCCCAGGGTAATGTTGACAAGGGGGGAACGCCACTAAAATCTTCAACACGAGTACAGGAGGCGTGCTATTATGAATCGGGAGTTCCGGCAAACGCACTTCTTTAACGAGCTTTTGCTCATTGGGTTCCTTGCCAATTTCGCATTAAATACGATTTGAAGACCTGTCTTCCGATATGGAACCTCACGGCTACGGCGTAACCCACATATGTCACCCCAACACGAGACTATCTACGTAACTATTTTACTTCCTCATACACCATTTTTACCAACTGCACCGCTTGTTACGACGGGAAAAGGGCGGAAATAAACGGCAACATATGACTGAATAAGTCGCAAATGCCACCCTGAACGCGGGTTGGCGTTTGTAGCCGCAAATCTTAACACTTACTTCCGATGCTCTCGTAAACTGTTTGCCATTTGTTGCGTTATATCTGTCCGCAACTCGTAAAAGAAAAGGTACGGTCGATCAGCCGACTGACTCCGATTGGTCAATTATGACAAAGTACTTCTTTGGCTGCATTTAATTGGTGAGACCCCACAAGGAGTAAATCTATTGGGTTTCGGAAATGCCGCCAAAATGCCGATTTCACTGTTTTCCACGTGTGTATATTCATGGATATTAATAAGATTTACGATGACATTAATGACTGTTTGGCGACTCCAAGGTGCCAAGAACTTGACCGATCAAAGGATCGATAGTTGAAATGTCCAAGATTGCGTTTCACGGAAAAATCCAGGGTTGTCGTTACTGCATTTATGCATCACTGTACTCGGATTTATCTTAGTAATTATAATTATTATCTACAAACTGGTCTTACCCAATATTTAGTGACATGTAATTTTCAAGGGTCGATTTCTTTTATAAAGCAATGACCCCCGACTTGTAAAGGAATTTTGTTTTGGAACTGTGTAAACTATATACCGGGTGACAATGAGACTAGGGCCATGTTTATATCTTCTTTATTTATGAATCGATTTGGATAAAATTTTATACCAAGATACTAGACATAATTTCTGATTGGCTGATAGATATAGTAAAAATGACTGACTTTTGGTTTTACCGGAAATAATACTAACTTTGATTTTTTAAATAGAACACCCTGTATATTTTATGTTTTTCTGAATCTACGAGTCAAATTACATATGACAGTGTTGCCAAATTTCAATTTTTTTAAACAAAAAAATTATTTTTAAAATTTTTATTTTTTACCATAGAAGGCCTTGACTTGGAAAAATCTATTCTAATTGACTCTAGCAACTCTTAATAATAGCTATTTTATCAATAAGGTCAATAACAAATCTTTAATAAAAGAATATAATTTGCTAAACTCGTTTTTTAAGAAAAAGTCACTTTTTTTAAATGGCACCTACTAAGGGCCATCTTGCTATTAAATAGAAAATGTAATTACCAATCTAACGATATGTATCATGCACTACTTTATCTTTATCTGAAACTGAAAATTAACTAATTAATTATTTGTTTAAATCTATTTAAAAAACCAACGTTAGTGTCACTTCCGGTGAAACCGGAGGTGACACTAACTTTGGTTCTTTAAATAGATCACTCTATATGTTTTATGTTTTCGGAATCTACGACTCAAATTACATACAACAATGTTGCCAAATTTGCTTTGGTATTATTAGTTATTACATAAAAATATTTAAAAAAATAATTAATTAATTAATTTTCAGTTTCAGATAAAGATAAAGTACTGCATGATGCATATCGTTAGATGGGTAATTAAATTTGCTGTTTAATGGCATGATGGCTCTTGGTAGGTACCATTTAAAAAAAGTGAATTTTTCTTAAAAAACGAGTTTAGCAAATTATATTCTTTTATTAAAGGTTTGTTATTGACCTGATTGATAAAATAGCTATTATTAAGAGTTGCTAGAGTCAATTAGAATAGATTTTTCCAAGTCAAGGCCTTCTATGGTAAAAAATAAAAATTAAAAAAATTGAAATTTGGCAAGACTGTTATATGTAGTTTGACTTGTAGATTCAGAAAAACATAAAATATACAGGGTGTTCCATTTAAAAAATCAAAGTTAGTATCATTTCCGGTAAAACCGGAAGTCAGTCATTTTGACTATATTTATCAGCCAATCAGAAATTATGTCTAGTATCTAGGTATAAAATTTAATCCAAATCGATTCATAAATAAAGAAGATATAAGCATGGCCCTAGTCTCATTGTCACTCGGTATGATGTTTTATTACAACCTACAATTTTTAGTACGTAACAGCTTAATTTAATGCTTTGTTAGAAGACCGGGCGAGACGAGTCGTCTTTAACTTTTTAACCCTTGAACGCTCCAATACTCAATAGCAAATTAAAATTAACTAAGCAAGACCTGCATATGGTACTTTAATGTAAACTAAATAGCGAGTTGAGAATACAATCTTGCGTTCAACGGGGTCACTAGCTAATCCGCGGAGAGAGGGATGCGTTTCCAATAATCTATATGGTAATTTTAAAATGCACCACCAATATATATATTACATCAACTTGCAAACCTAAATTGCAAGGGTCGGTTATGATCTTGACTATTGTGACTTACAATGAAGGTTTAAAATCACCCTTATAGTTGAAGATTCTCAGATAAACTATAGTTGATTATAGTAATAACAAAACGTGAGTGTAACTTAATCCAAGTAATATTTATTTAAATCGACATAAGTGGGCAAATGATGAAATAATCTATAATGGTGTATTTATGTTGGCAGCTTTTACTAATATTTTTGATTGGTGTAAAGGTTTAATGCAGTTATAAAATGTAAAGGTAAAGAAGTGGAGGTAAGTTCGATCTCTTATCCATGACGTTCCCGCTATGTTTATAGATACCAATTTAGGTTTTGATTAATTAACAGATCAATATACATTATAAATACCCATAAATTTGTGATGTATCATTGCTCATTATAAATCAAGATTTTCGGAGTATTGTACAGGAGTACAGGTTAGCTTATGCACTTTGATTTACGATCACAAATAATATGGGTAACATGCATAGTTGAAATTATACTACCTCACTTACGCTTAAAAAATTATTTCTGTAGATTCTTTAATTAGGACAAAGTTTTTATATCATGCATAATTTACAAGCTCATATGGAAACCTATATCTTTTAACACAAAATAATTATGGAAAAGATTCAACTAATTTTATATCGTTTGGCTTTATTATAAATAAGCTGGACTAAGGCACTCTTAAAATTAATTTGGACTTGATCCATTACATTCGGTACACATTACAAAATAAGAGTAAAAACTAGAACATTAAACCCGCTGTAATGGTCGACGAGTGAGGTGTTTTTTCTTCTATTATACTTGCGTTTATTAATACAAATATTTAAACTACACTTAAGCTTTATAGACGCTGTCTTACTTTATTGTTATTTTTGTTTCTTAATTGCAAAAACACTGCTATTAAAAGCTTATGGACATCAAAGGTAGACATTTTCAGTTTTTATTTTTCATAATCGTCTTTGTATATATAATAAAGCTGCTAATATACAAATTTACACTGTCTTATGTAAATTTAATTTATTCTCAAATTACTCACGCGGACAGTGTTAATGCTGAAGCAGCTTATTTTTCTAAACTTTGTTGCTGAGCAGCCTCTCTGCAGCTTGATATTTTTGCACGTGTTTTCGCCTTCACTGTCTCCCTAAAAGGCTTTTCAAGGTTTATATAGGGTTTTATATCACCCATATGAAACAGTTTATGGCCTTCTTAGGTCGTACAGATTAATCAAGCCTATTCGCTGACGGAATCTAATGAAATGATGAAACATTCGGGCCAAGTTACGGAGTTACGCTTGCTTGGCTTTACTTAGTTTGCCTTATTGAAAGAGATGGGGGCTTTCCAAATTCACGTAATTAATAGTTTGGGTTGCTTCGTTTCGTAGCAGCTATATTTGTGCATGGGGCAAATAAATGTATCACTATAAATCGATTTATTCAAAGGAAATATCAGTAAATTACGAAGTTTTATTTATCGTAATCGTAATTTTTGGCACAATTTCGAAGGAACTATGCAATAAGATTGCTTTTAGAAAAATACTAGGTGCGTTGTGGAAATAAGTGCAAGACAGAATATATTAGTGCAGTAGAAGACAATAATGTGGACAAAGTTTTAAAAGCATTTGTCTGAGTTCTGAGATTATTTGAAAAAGGGCTTTAAGTCTGGCTAAATTTATTTGAATTATTTCGTATTGGAGTGGTAGAACAGTTGATATAAGGTTTTAAGTTTAGAAGCATTATTGATTGTATTTCTGTGTTTTTAGTAATCTATATATTATTTGAGGCTTTTGCGGTTACTCGAATTATTCTTGTTAACATAAAATTTCCGCAGATTTGGCCTTGTTGCTGTTTGTGCACCCACATTGACTAACGTTTCGCAAGACCTTGTCGCTTGTATTATCAGAGTGCGACTGAGTGCGACTTTTACTGATTTGATAGATTTTTTCAACTGGCAAATATAATGACAGAGATAGTGCACTGATAGATTGTTCATTTACCTAGTGACCAAAACCAGTAATTCTTTGTTAAAGGTTGGGGCAGCTATGTTGCCAGATTGTGGTAGACCATTCCAATGGTCACCTTATAGGCCCAGTGTCATGGCCTGGAACAATATAGAGCGCTTTGATTTTAATCATATAAAAATATTTTGGTGGTCGTTGACACTGCACTTCATTGGCAACTATCTCAATTTTCGAGTGTAAGATTATGTTTCTATTCGTGAATAATGATCCAGATGTTCGTACGTAAGTCGAAATTTTTGTTTTGATTTTTACGATATTCTTTGGCGAAAACAACAATTTAGATAGGTAAGTAGAACCAAAAAACGATTTCACTGTATACCTATATTGCAGTTTTTAAGAAAGAATATTTCTTTCTGTCAACCAAATTTCAGAAGTTCTCATGTGTTGTAAGAATATGATTTTAGCACAATGTCATTATGAAGGTCTAAAATTTCTTGATCCAGTTCTTTAGACCTGAGTTGAACATGTCTCTTGCAGTAACTGCAGTAATTTCTGTTATATTTACTTGGCAAATAAATCGATATTTAAAAATGCGAGCGTTGGCGTTGGTTCGATGTTATGAAGCTGCAAAATCTCATTTCAAACTGTCCTTGAAGCATTTGAAAATGTGCAACGAGTAAAATTCAGCTTCCATTATGCAAGTAAAGTGTAAATCAAATACACACCTTCACATCATTTCTAAACTTATCCTCGTTGGCTGACTGATTAAACTAAAAAGCTCATTCATCATCTCCAATAAGAGGATGATATACAGAACATGTCTCACGGCTGTTATGGTTGCTGCACAATTGTTCAAAACTGATTCTTTTGCCTTCCAATTTTGATACAACGCGTAATTATTATTGAGTGGGTGCAAAATTTTCACAAATATTCGTTCCAACATTTACATTTTTATATTACTCAGTGATCATGCAGATAGCCAGATAAGTTACTAGAAGCAAAACAACAATAGTAATAATAATAAACCTTAATTTCAGACAGTTGGTTTCATCCTACGTTCTCCCTTTATCGTACTAACAGTTTTTGTAGTTTTCCTATGGGATGGCATTCTTGCTAAATTGGATGGATTGGTTGCGACTAGTGATGGGCATAACCGGACAATTTTCATAACCGAATTATTTGCATTCGAATGATATTAATAACCGAATGATTATTTGAATAATCATTCGAATACATTTTGGCTCTAGATTTGTTTCGATTAAGTCAGCCGGTTTGCCGGTTCACCGGTTCACCGTCTTCTGCATCGACATCGGTTCACCGTCATCTGCATCGACATCGTAACTTGCAGATAGCAGAGGAACTCAGTTAATCGTTAATTATTATAATAATTGTATAAATGATTTTTATTTGATTTCTAAGGAGTTTGTGCAATAAGTAATTGTGGATATGAATGCATTATATCTGGTTACACCTTTATTGTTTTCGATTGCTGGCGATTTATAATAATATAATAATATATTGTTGCAATTGTATGTTTTACGGCTTCTTCCACTCTATAACCAAAACATAATATGTACGGTCGGCGCCTTAGAAATCGGGACACGTAATATGTTCTTCTAGTCTTTGGAGTATTCTTGCTCCGGTTACTTCATTAATGTGAGATGGCATTTCATAATTGACAAACAATAAACAATCTGACGTAACAATTAAAACCATACTAACTGCAAAAACCCAGTTTATACACTTAAAAAATACATGCAAAATATATCATAGTGTCCCGATTTCTAAGGCGCCGACCGTACATTATGTGTTATGTATTGGAAATTAAGAGGTATTTATTAAGAAGTGTAGAAAGAAAGAAATATGCGGGACTGCTTGCTAATCGCAATAAAAACAGATCGGGCGGGTTAAAGGCGCCTCCTCTTGTTTTGAACCTTTGGAGATGTAAGCAAATAAAAAATTGTTTTATAGCTTGATGCGTTTGCAGTTTTTAGGCGTTCAGGTTTCAGGTCCCCAGAATTTGATATTTTTTATGATAGGAGGTAGGTACGTGATAACCAAATGATGTTTTCAGTACAACCTGCTTTGTTTATGAGTTATGACGTATTTATATTTACAGAATTTCGAGCACTGCGTAGGTCGCTGAGATATAGCACGTAGTACCTTTGAATATAGGTTTTATATTTAAAGCGTAGTACGTATCAGCATGAGGTTATTTTTCATTCGAATACTTGGAACGAAAACCGAGTTACATAGGTTATTTCAATAACCGGATAACCGGTTATTTTTCATTCGAATAAACCCATCACTAGTTGCGACCTTAATAGGCTTGATAGGGTTCGCTATGCGAAAGGTAGAGAAAGGATGGGCAACAAAAGCAAAGTGAACGATCTAAGTATCTACACATAATAAAAAAGTAACAGAAAATCTAGATTATAAATCATTCTTGATAACCAGCTTTAGCTTTCATGTTTACCTTGCATAATAAAATTATAATGCACGTTTGTGAATTAAACTAGTAGGTAAGTACAAGAATTATTGAAAATACTTGTTTTATAGCTTCTTCAGTACTGTAAATGAAAGTAGTTAATAGTTATTTATGACCAAGAGCATAAAACAAGCGCTTTTGGTCTGCAGCGTGAAAGTTATAGCAGGACGTGCAAAGCAACGAGGGCGATAATATGCCAAGGGCCAAACACGTTGGTTACACCTGAAGCTCATACAAAATTTTATGTACGATCGAAATTATTTTAAAAAGAAAAACCAGATTATACAGTGCGAGTGTAAAGTCTGGAACTATCGAAATAGAACTTTTATCAAATGTTTTTGAAGGAAATCCTGGAACACGTCAATTTTTATTTAAATACATATGTTACTGTAATTGCCACTTTTAGATTGTCTTTTGTTTTTGAGTTATGACTTTCGCAATAATTTTTTTAAATGGAAACCTTAAATTTTTATGAAGAATTTGGACAGAGCATAAAATCTAAGACCAAATACGCTAAAAAAAGTAGGACACTGTATTTTGAAATTTTCGAGAAAATCGTACGGTTACCACATCTCAATACTAAAATTTCAATTAGTTTTTTTTTACTCAAATACCACACCAATATTTATTTAATTAAGAGCACACAGCAAAAAAAGATAAACAAGCTATGAAGAACTGTCATAATTTTAGGGCTAACTCATTGTTTCATGACTACTTGATTTTTATTCGAGTTTTGTTTTAATACTTTAAAAGCGATTTCTCCAAATTTTTACAATACAGTATCATACTTTTTTAGCGTATTTAGTCTTAGAATTTCATGCTCTGTTCAAATTCATCATAAAAATTTCGGGGATTCCATTTAACAAACTTATCGCGAACGTCAGAACGCAAAAACAAAAGACAATCTAAAAGTGACAATTACAGTAAAATATGTCTTATTTAAAATAAAAATTGACGTGTTTCAGGATTTCTTTCAAAAACATTTGATAAAAGTTCTATTTAGATAGTTGTTAGAACAATTCTATTAAAACAGTTACTTGTGATACTTCGGCCCTAAATTCTAGCATTTTCACGAGTCACGCCAGCAAAATTCGTAATTCAGTGGTAATGTGATCAAAATTCATTTCCTTAAACCTTATTTCCGCGTTGTTCATTTCAAAAATTAACGCATTACAGTTCTTGCATATTCACCGAGACTTAATTTTCCGTTGCTAACGTGTTATTAAACCTTGACCCTGCTGCAAACAGTAGTCCCTTTGTTCTTTTAAATTCTTAGTAAGCCGCTTATCAAAGCAGCTTTGTTCTGCCCTTGCCTTCTGCATGGATGATGTCATCTTGCCACTATCACGTCCTAAGTGGTTCTTGACGCCGAACCGGCGGTTGTAATTTTACGTGTGAATCCCCTGGTTAAGTAAAGTTGTTTCAGTATTTCGATCCGTCTTATTCTTAAACGTAACGAGTGGAACAAGGACGTAGATAAGCCGCGTCCGCGCTATGTCATTCTTCACGCTTGCCGCTTGGCAGGAACTTCACTTCGCTACCGGCTGTTGAACTAGAACAAACGTTTTTGGCTTCTTCAGCCCCCGGCTCGCATCGCTTGCGGCCGGGGGACGCTGCTCGAACTTTCGTAATTTTCGTTGTGAATAGCTGTGTGTTTTGGGTGCATCGTGTTGTTTGTTGTACCAATTTAACGTTTTCGAACTGTTTCGTTTGGCAAGAAATCTCCGGCGTTGGTGGTGGTGAACTTTCCGTTTGAAGTGCATGTGAAGCATTAATTAGTGGGGTCAAGAGTTCTTATCGTCGAGGGTTGCGAGACCCTTGAAGATATCGTTTATACGGACCCTAACGAACTCTTTCTATGGAACCCAACGCTAATTTGAATTTACCGTCGTATTATCGAAACTCGCACGTCGAGGGGTTCACCCCGTGTTATCGCTACGTCGACTTCGCCCTTCGGGGGACTCGATTGCATCGTGCCACCCCTAGTTGTGGCCAGCATCTCCGAGGCTCGCCCGCACCACGTCTTCGCCCGTTGATTTCGCCGTCGTCCGTTCTTTCCGGCAGTTTGTTTGGGAAGCGACGCTACATACAGTATCGCCCGTAATTGTGCAGCCAGTCAATTTTCTCAAGGTAAAAGTTATTGTAAACTAGTTTTATTGTGTATAACGAAAAGTGAACGCCCCGTCGAGTGTTGAACGATTAGTACATCTGTTGTCAATGATGTGTTTTGCCGTTTGCTAAATTTAACGATTTACCTATGCATTCTTTTGTTGTTCAACGTAAGTTGTGGCCGTTTCGTTTGCCCTGAGCCACATTAATGTGTTTACCGTCAAGTGTACCCTTTGTAATTAAAGTTAACGTATTGAGCAATCTAACCTAACTAACGTTTGAGTACTTTTAAGTCTAATTAGTCAATTTCATGTTTATTGCCACTTATTTATATATTTTTATTTCATCCTAATAGAGTTCTTGGTCAAGTATTGATGTTTTTCTTTTGTGTTTGGTATTTGCATGCTGTTTTATGTACTGTTACAGATGTAAGAGGAGGGTAGCAGCTGCTTTAGTGAGTTATAGTTGTAAGGTAAGTCGAAACTGTATTTAGCTCGCCGAACAAACTCTGCCAAGTTTTAAACGTAGCCAGGTGGATTGCCTACTTCCATTTTCAAGTCATTTCACTTGTGCTGCGATTGACGTTTTCCCGATTTGTCAAGAAAATGGTGGCGCATCAATTATTTAACATCTTTAACCTCTTTTGTATCGATGTACAGCCCTAACTCGAAGGTAGAAAAGAACCCGCCCTCCCGGTTGAGTTTAGTCGGAGCAACCCTTCCTGTTACCGTCATCTAACGGGGTTAGGGCCTTGTATTCTCGATCGACCTCCCGATTTTGTCGTTTTATCGTGTCGCGACTAACAAGTCCGGCTCTCGAGCGTATGATTTTGTTGTGCACGCTTGAGGGGTGGTTTGTTATGTCGTTGTGTCGTTTTTGAACGGTAACATAGTTCCAGACTTTACACTCGCACTGTATATTACCGTCGTCAATAAAAACAGGGCAATTCTTACACTTATTTTAGCTGAATAATACTTTTCAGATTATATTTGTGTTTATAAATAAGAACTAAAATGACGTCAGCGGGCGAAACAGAATTTTATTTTATTTTGGAACTGTAATCTTGTCTATTGGCCCTCGAGCGGGGGTAAAATGGCTTTTATGGTCCTAGGGCCTATAAAGTTGCTAAGCAGTATTATAATAAGCGTACAATGTAGTATAGCAACACCAACAGTCTGTATAGAAACCATAGCACACCAAAAATTCAAGCGCTAGCACAATGATGACGCCGTAGTCTGTAGCCCACATATTGAATCCTTAAAGTTTGTCCATTTTAAGAACCAAAATAAAATATCGTTGTGTATACCACGATTATAGTTCTCGGGAAATTTAAAGCTCTCCGTTTCGCAGCACGCTATATACATTGTCTCGTGCTATAATCTATTGATTATGTCCTTAATACATGAATAACTATTATCGGCCGCTGATGTTATTTTAGCGAAAAAAAAAAGAATCTTATCGCCTAAGTGGGAAAAAGCTACAAAACGCCTACTATTGATCGATGGTGCATAAATATACACACATATTTTTTTTATATTTGGTTCTAGTATGTACCATTGCGGAAAAAATATTTCGCATGGTTTGTTTGCCTTGTGTAAGTATGGTTTTATCAAGTGAACTAAAGTCACTGAATTGTCAGTTGTACAACTGACATTCTGCCATCAAAACTTAAAATGCGGAATCACGTGCTAAGCGAGGCCAAAAAAGACTTTGTTATCGCAAAACTAGAAGAGGGATGGTCACTGCAACGTGTAGCCGATGACGTTGGTTGCAGAAGAAGCACCATTTCTTAACATAACCTGAAAAAGCTAGTGATGCGACAATAATCCCAAAATGTGAAAAATGACAAGTAGTCAGATAGTCAGATACACACTAAGCCACTGTGGATAAAACCAAGTAACTAGATTAAGTATCGTGCGAAATATTTTTTCCGCAATAGTACGTTTATCATTATCATAAAAGATAAACAGGAACTTTTATTCTTAGACAGCAAGTTATTAAAAAAGAGGTAGCGAAGTATCTGCGCGAGTAGAGAAGTAATACAGTCGCAGTGATGTTAACCTATCATCAACTACATCTATTAAGTAGGGATTAGAAACCAGAGAAAATGATCGATGATCCCTTCTGATCTATCGCATCTTAAACTCAAACAAGCTTTTACTTCAGAATAGCTGTAAGTCTACGGATTATATTAGAAGTGATTATTTCCTTCATATCCATAATAATGCGTAATCACCATGGTTTCTGTCAGTTTAATAATGACTAAAATGCAAACGTCAAAATTTAACCGCGGTTAAATTTATGTCAAAATTTAATCGCTTGTGCATAATTTTAACATGATTATTAAAAGTGCTTCGCCAACTGAATTTTAACTATTTATTCAGGAAATAATCACGCCGAACATCCCGCGTGCATGTAAACTAGCCTGAATAAATTTTGACTATTTTCTGTCAAAATGTTTTGCTCTGAAGAAATGTATCTCGTAAATCTTCCGCTTCAAAATCCCTCGTGCTGCGCACTCGAGATTCTTGTTGAGCGGCAAATTTACTTGACAAATTTCTTAGCAAAACATTCTGACAGAAACGTCAAAATTTAATCGGCTATTTTAATGCACTTGGGATATTACTGTTGAATAGATTTGAACGACTATTTTTCTTTATCAGTTAATCCAAGGCCACAATTTTGATATTCTTGTGTTGATATTGAAGGGCACGGTCAAAATCAATAGCAACGAATTTTTTCAGGACTATGAAATTTATAGGAAGGATCGCAGCAATAAAAAAGGAGGAGGAGTTGCGATTTACATCACCAAAGACAGTGACTTAAAAATAGTTGCAACCGTTAATGAATCATTCATTTCCAGCGATCAGATAGAAGACATGTGGCTTGATGTGCGAATCCATGAAACTGAGTTGATTATAGGCGTTGTATATAGGACGTCAAACTTAAACAAAAACCCAAACAGAAGAAACGAAATGGAGTTAATTGATAAATTGACACTAGCATCTTTAACAAAGACATGTGTTATATTTGGCGATTTCAACTTTCCTGACTTAAAATGGCCCATTGTAAATATCCCAGATAATAACAACAATAACCCTGACTGTCAGTTTGCTAATATGATACTTAGTAGTAACCTGCATCAATTGATAAATCGACCAACTCGCTACCGTAATCAAGACACTCCATCAACACTGGACCTAGTACTAACAAATGATGAAAACTTAATCACAGATATCGAATTTTTTCCTCCTATAGGAGTGAGTGACCATGTGCAAATACTAGCTACCATCCAACTTACAACACAGGCAAGGATACCCGTGGAACAAAACACCATCAAGCTGGATTATTTTAGAGCCGATTACGCAGTTGTCAACGCTAACCTACATAGTGCTAACTACAGTGTCTTTTCAGAAGAAATGGTTACTAAGAAAAAATGGGCATTACTGAATAACATTATACAGGATGTAATTTGCAACCACATACCACATAAGAAGCAAATAGCAGCCAGACAATTGGAGAAACCATGGATTAATAAAATTATGCAAAAAAGAATCAATGAAAAGAGGAAAGCTTGGGATATATACAGAAGAAACCGAAGTGAAGCCAACTATTCTATCTACAGAACCAAAGCCAATGAAACAACTCAACTAATTAGACAATGTAGAGCCAAGTATGAAGAAACTATTATAGGAAGTGGGCAGAAAGCTTTCTACAGCTACGTCCGTAAGCAGATCTCCTTAAGAGTTGCCTTACCTCCAGTACTACGAAATGTGGATAACCAACTTGTTACAGCACCAGATGATATTGCAAATGAATTTGCAAAGCAGTTTGAGAGAAGCTTCGTTCGAGAACCCCCTGGTGAAATTCCAGTTATGGATAAGGTCCAAAGAACTATCAACTCGCTGACAAATGTCGAGTTTACTCCAGAAAAGATTGAAAAAATACTTCTAAATCTTAAGAATGACACGGCAGCTGGACTTGACGGTCTGGCCGCACCTTTTCTTAAAGGATGTGCCAAAGTGTTAAGCCCGCGGCTTTCAGAACTAATGACAAGTTCTTTTATCACTGGAGAGCTACCTGAGATCTGGAAAGAGGCCATTGTAACACCCATATACAAAAAAGGTGATAAAATGTGTGCTATAAACTACCGGCCAATCAGCCTGACATCTCTTGTATGTAAGTGCATGGAACGTATAATTACTGACAGTATGTTGGCATTCCTTTTTCAAAACAAGTTATTTATAGACGAGCAACATGGATTTGTGAAAGGCCGCTCGATAGTATCAAATATGCTGATATGCTTAAACAGATGGACACAGGACTTCGACCAAAACATCCCCACTGACATAATATATCTCGACTTCGAAAAGGCCTTTGACAGAGTGCCTATAAAACGATTGGTATACAAACTGGAGCACCTTGGAATTAGAGGTGAACTTTTAAACTGGATAACATCGTTCCTCAGCAAGCGAACATTCCGGGTTCGTATTGGTACTAGTCTGTCCGATTCTTATGAAGTATTAAGTGGAGTACCCCAAGGCTCTGTTTTGGGACCACTCCTGTTCACCCTATATATTGCAGACCTGAAGCACTGTATCCGTTCATCATCAAGTTTTTTGCTGATGATACAAAGTTTTACAGCAATCCACTGGACAAGGAAAATACATTACAGGAAGATTTGGAACAAGTTCTGGATTGGACAAAAACTTGGCTTCTCAACTTAAACTCAACAAAATGCACAGTGATCCATATAGGAAAGGCTAACCCGAAAAACGTATACATATTAGATGGTGCACAGCTAAAAGCAGTTGAATCTCAAAGAGACCTGGGAATAGAAATTACAAGCGATTTGAAATGGGAATGTCATATTTCCAGCATAGTCAAAAAGGCGAACACCACTCTATACCTTATTAAGAAAGCGTTTGGTTCTATTAATTCAGATACATTTCTAAAGCTGTATAAAACATATGTGCGACCAATCTTAGAATTTGGGTTCCAGATATGGTCACCCTACTTCAACAAGGATATTTCTCTCTTAGAACGTGTTCAACGAAGAGCCACTAAAATGCCAATAGGTTTTGGGAGATTGACGTACCAAGAAAGACTACAACGTTTACACTTAACTACTCTTGAATCACGTAGGAAAAGGGGTGACCTAATAGAAACCTTCAAAATTCTCGCAATGGACCACTACACTTGTGGAAATAACTTAAGAGTGATGTATGAGCCAACTATAGCAAACCATCTTCGTGGGCACCACTTAAAGTTAAGGAAGGGACGATATTCCTTAAATCCGAGGAAGAACTTTATTAGTAATCGCGTTGTGGAAGACTGGAACAATTTGACTCAAGAAACCATTAACTCTACCACCATTGATCACTTCAAGAATAAAATAGATAGCTAATGTTAACTACAGTTTTAATTGCCAGTGCTAAATAATAGTGAAAGTGTCAGTTGCTGCCAGATAATTTTGTTTTTTCCATTTTTGTACTATATAAGAATGTTTTATTTTCTGTCACATATATCTTCTGCCATTTAGATCAATTTTATTTATTAATTTAATCTTTTGCCATTCTAATTTCAAACACACTATATAAATGTGTTTTTTTTGTGTTATTTCTTAGATATTTTGTGGCCATTAGAATAATCTCATTTTTATTTTATTTGTGATATTATCTTGTATTTAATTTTAGTTTACTGTGATATTGTTCAAACATGCCTACTTTGTACCTTTTGTTGAAAGAAGACGTCAACAGCTTAATGCTGCCTGTCTTCTAACAAGAATAATAATAATAATAATAATAATAATATCAAGACTGTGTAAACCTAATTTTTAACATAAGTTCGCGCTCGCATAGTCGACGGTTATTCTTCATACTAAATCATAGAAATGGAAACTCTCTCAATACTCAGATTTCCAATATCATGAAAAACAAAATTATAGAAGTACTAAGGCACTAAAACGGACACAAAATGCAAAAAATAGAATATATAGATTTATACTAATAAAGCTAAATGTAACAACAAATAATCATAGCGTCACAAGTAGCAAACTGTTCCAGTAGAAAAATATTCTAGAAATAAGTAAATATATGAACCAAACAGTAAAATACAAATATGTGAAACTGCAAACAAAATATTGAGATACCTACAAAGAGAATGAAAAATACAAAACGCTGTAAGATGGGATAAAGAAGGAAAGAAGCAAAGCACGTGGTGATCATGAAAATTGCTTAAAGAACACATTCATAGAGAAAACAATCTGTAAAGGGGTTTACACGAAACTTCCTTCTCGCGAATTAGATCAATTTAAAAATTTAAAAAAATGTAGCCCTTTGGGGTTTTAACTCCCCGTCGCATCTGCCTAGCGATTGTAACGGCATCGACTTGTCGTACTGCGCCATCCAGACTTATTGGAACAAGTGCGGCGCGCGCCTCTATTGAACAGAACGGTCTTGTTGTTGAAACGTTGTGACTCGTTTGTGACTTCCTGTATTTATTGAGTCCTATTTTTGGAAAATGTAAAGCCTGACCTATGTGAAAATTATTACTTCCATCTATTTCTAAGTTAACTCAAAAATAAACAAAAAGGTGCTTACCATGTATATATTTGTCTGAAATTTTCACGATTTCATGCCAGGGAAATATATAATCTGCGTGCAAAATATCGTTATCATCCAGCAAATAGTTTTGAGTTATACCGCCAACAGACAGATAGACAGACGGAATTAAGAAAACCTGTTTTTCGTCATCTAGAGACCCTGAAACGTAAAGATCTGAAGAAATCTTGTTACAGTTTTAATTACTCAAATCGACAGTAATCATATCTTTTGTCCAAAATCGGGTACAAACTACAGGGTTCGCCGGCTTTACCAAGAAAACACAGATCTCATTGTGTCGGAACAGGTGTTGTTGTCCCAGTTACCCGCATTTAGCTCACTCGGGAAGGCGTAGTTCGAAAGCTCAAATAAAGAAACCGGCGGCACTTACCCTATGGCTTGCTTAAGATAATTGCCTAGAGCTCCACTCGTTCTTAAGGGATGAATAACTTGCGTGATTAGAACGAGAGAACTCGCGCGAGCTATGAAGGGGGTTCCCCAGGTGCGCCGCTATTCACCTCAGCGTTGTCCACCGGGCTTCCTCCGAGTCTTCAGATTTCAACACACAGGTGGTCACGAAGCAAATGACTTACCTTGATTGGCCACCCGCCTAGTTTAACATAAAAATGCAATGACTGACACTAGCCCCAATTCTTAGGGTTCATTTATCAACAAGGACATGCTGTCGGCTTTACAAATTAATTACATCTGGCCTTTGCCATGCTAAATGGGTTGAAGACCCATACCAGGAAGGTTTAGCATTCACTAAAAGAATAAATTAACCTTAATAAAGTTTATTATTGAAAGAATTAAATTGTCACAAATATTCACATGAAATATCGGGCCCCCCCCAAAAAAAAACAAAAACAATTACCCTATTGTCTAAAAAAAAGGAATATATAGTTACACACTGGGCAAAACGAAGTAAATAACCCGGGTGAAGCCCCTGATTGACAACACATACATCAAATCATAGGCTTGAGTGAACGGGCGCAATGTTTATGAACACTCGGAAAACACACAATAAAATTATAGACGCCACTCAACTCGGCACGTCAGTTACGCTGTAGAAACAATAAACAGATCCTACCTGAGAGCTGTCAGCATGTTATTTGGGGTTGGCGATGGTTACAAACTCCTCCTCGGCGAAGCCAGGCGAGACGCTGCAGAGGTGTGGCGGGCTCCCCAAATGGGAACGAAAGGGTTGTACAGGGGCCAATTCGGTACGGAGGGGCCAGAGGGTTGGTTTACCCCACGAATAAGGATGGCAGCCAGCGGCGGGCGACGGATGACTTCGAACTTAAACACGGCTTCACAGGATTCACCACAGATTTGCCGAAACTTTTTCCACTGATAACTATTATCGGGGTCTAAGCTGAACTAACTTAAGCGTCCAACGCCGCAAGAACACCAAAATTCACACGGGCACATAATGTTGATAACAAAAGACTCCCCCGAAATTAGCAGAGGGCACCCACACAGACAAGGCAGCCCCAGCTCCGAGGGCCGGGGCTGTCAATTTTTCCACGTAGTTCTTGATTGATACTTGTCACTGATTGATTCTCAAAATGTACCGACTAGAAGATCGCCCACCGGAAGAAAGTTTGGAGTTCCAAAAATTAATAATTCCATATGCATAATCATCAAGGGCTTATTGAAACCTTCTTTCCTTTGCCCAAAGCTTGGCGTAAAGCGTAGGTAGAAAAACAAACAAAGAAGGACTTCAACGACTGAGGTCATAACTGACTTAGCAAAATTAGGGGGGAAGCCCCGCTTATGCGATACTGCATATCGGAAAGTTCCACAAGGCTCAAGTTTCAGATTACAAGGATAATTCTAAAGAACTTCAGGCGCTAAGTTATTAAAAGAAACATTGAGCTTCGAAATCAGTGTTCACACATTCGTGACAACAAAGGATTCATCAAACCTCATTTTCAAAAGCTTAAATACATCGGGCAGTAAGCAAGTTAAAAAGTTGAAACACGAAACGGTCTTATCTCTAACATGGAACAAAGAATGACTTTATAATTACAATTCGGAGAAATGTAACCTAAACGAAAATAATTGCAAGAAACTACGCAGCCCCAAAAGCGCTTACGAAGCTTGTAGGTCGTAAAACATCTAAATATTCGTTCAACTAGGTTTGGTTATAATTCCGGGACGACAGGGCCGTACATTATCTTAGATAGAACGAACGAGGTCGAAGTCACTTAACAATCTCGGAAGGTGATTTTTTCGCAATTACAATACTTCCTTCGTCTTTTACACGAGGGAAGTAAAAACTGTAAAAGAAAACAACTGGCAGAGAAAATGACCCCTCAAAGATGGAAAGAGATTTGGATCTCCTCTCCAATCGAATAAAACTATATATAAGAGGTTATCGTTACTAAATAGAAGAAGAAGTAGATGAAGACACTGTTTAGGAGCGTCAGAGAAGGCAAGTGTGCCAGACTTCTGGGTTTCGTAAGGTATAATCGGTGGCCCTAACCAGCCGAGTCATTCATTTTGTATCCTCCCAGTAAATATACAAACAGTACTAGAAAATTTCAATTATTTGGTATAATTAAGCAATCGGAGCGAGGTACTAGCATTTTCAGTAATTAGGCCATAATGTTTTAAGATTAAAACGTTGTGGCTGTAATTCAGATCGATATGTACCAGCAACACCTAAAGGTGGTATCGTGTGTACACATATGTTATAGACCATTTTGCACTTAAACTAAACAGACTTGGTGTTAATTCCTGTATATGGTTCCAACAAGGCGGTGCAACGTTACATATCGCAAGACGCCATGAATGTCCTTTGTAAAATGTTTATCCTTATCTCATTTCGCGATATGGTTACATTCCATACCTACACAGATCGCCTTACTTAACTACACCTGCCTTTTCTACGGGCTGGAAAATATTAGAGTTTATAATAACCTGACAGTATTGAACACTGAAAGCAACGCATATGCCAAAAAATCACTACAATTAATGTTAATCCGGTTCCTGGACACTCGCTACAGAAATCGTTTCTATATTTTGGCTTTTGAGTTTTGGACGTCGTTGAAAAGCGGATGTAAAGTTTGGAGTCAGAATGATATCATTCGAAGCCTAGATTTACAATCATGAAACTAGTACAAAAAGTGGGTATACCAACCATTTCTACTCGAGGGTTGTGGGTGTAGCCTCAATTACTTAAGCTTACATTGTGAAAATTATAAATTTGTTGGTGGAAACAATGGAGTAAGTAGCAGATTCGCCTTCAAAATTGTATGTTACTGTTACAAATCTCCATTAACAAACCCTTGAAAGCAGCTTCAGGCATTTTTCACTTACTAAGTATAGCAAAAGATTGTTTACGTTTAAAATCTAAATACTTTTCTGATGTTATGGAAAACAAAGAAACTTGACTGAGATTTAATATTTTTAACAGCTACATTACTCGAGAAATTCTTGCATTTGGGTAATTGTTAACCGAAGGAAAGAAGTACTGGTATGTTTATTAGCTACAAAGCTTTAGGCACAATTTTCGTATAAAACAGTGGTAGGTTTTAACAAACCGAAAGGGAAATTTAAAAGGATTTAAAAATTCCAGTGTTTCTGTTTGCTAATTAAAAGAAACGAGATGTAGCAAGATAATAATATCCCGGCATTAAGGTTCTCTACATAAGCATCCTCTCTCTACACACAGCAACCCCTCAGCAGAGTTAATTGTTTCAAAGTACTGTTGACATAAAAACGGGATGGTCATTAACGAGATGTGTTTTGCTGGTACTAGATTAGATTAGAAACTTTAGGCTCCGAATTTCAACGAAATTACAAATAATCAGAAGGTTTTGCTGCAAATTGGAACAAACTTTCGATTTACATACAATCGAAATTAATTTTGAAAGTTTGAACTCTGTTTCGAGGGATTATAGGCATCGTCATGTTGTTTTAATTAAATGCTTATTACGTAATTTCCACTAGCGATGAGAAGGCACATGAATGTAAACTGAACGATGCTCTAAATTTTGTATTCGAAAATATGATTTTTTACAGCAATTACCTGGAAGTTTCAAAGATTTTTCTAATAGTTTCTTCCTGAACTTGCAATAAACTTTTGCAATAACGTTGGACGTGCCGAAATGATACATATTGAGTTTGCATCGTAGTAAAAGATTATCTGTCGCTAAACTGGAATGGTGTTATAAATCTAATTTATTGTGTGTCTTGTCGCCATTCATGGCAATAAACTAGAGAATCGCGCCATATTTATTAAGGGTCGTTTCATAGTGTTTATCTTGATTGTTTACATTGACTTAATTGTTTACATCACGTGTGACTTTAGTCTTTAGTGTAATATATATGAGTAAATATACGTAAAGAATGGTTCACACTGTCAATCTCTATTTGTAGTATGGGGTGTGCATGTATATTTTTGCATTTTTAGACACCCCTCTACTCATTTTGTATATATCACGACACGAGCAGCGCATATTAACGAGAGCACTAAAAGCGCCATAAAAATGGAGTTTTGTGGTTGCCAATGGATCAAGTGAAATAAATAAGAAGCGATTTTACGAAGCGAACCAAAGTATTGCAATAAATCCGCGCTGCAGGCTACGGAATCTCTAATAACCGATAGAATAAGCAACAAGGCAAGGAAGAAATTCGGATATTTCAAATAAGAACTTCCAAAACCGTAAGACGAAAAGATGAATTTTGTTAGGCTATTTTCGTAATATGAACGGCGTTACGATGATCTGGGGAGAGTGAAAAGGTGTACTTTATGATATGCATAAAATTCCCAGTAGAGAGTTGTGTTGCTTTCAAAATGCAGGAATTCGTTTAACGCTAAATTTTGTGTCGACCCCAAAGACTTGCTTTTGTGTCTTTGATTTCGAAACTGTCTTCGGTTTGGGCTCTGATGTAGTGTATTGTATTTAAAACGTACCTACAATAAGAGATTTAAATTTGAGCGAACAACACTTATAGTAGATCACGACATAATTGCAGAATCATTAATTCTAAAACTTCGAACATAAATCTTTAAAACCAGTTAAACGGAAAGGAAAATTCATATAATTGAGTTTCAAGTTTTTAAAATACGAAGTAATCAAATAGTAAGTGTTCTGTCAGCTGCGTTGAAAATTGCATAAAATATGGAACAATATGTTCCATGTTTTCGACCATTTTTTGATAGTTGTATAATGTTTGTGTGTAATCAACTAGAAAGATAATCTCTGTAAATATTTAGCCATTTAGAAGTAAGAATTTTAAAGCCACATCATGCTTATGGAACCATAAAAAAGATACTTATGTAATTTCATCCTCCAATCAGCCATAGTTTAAAAGAAAATCTAAAATATTTAAATTTAGTGGCAGCGATGTATAATCGCTCAACTAATGCGTTTTCCAAAAGCCGCCGATAATGATTCGCGCCAAGAAGAAAAGAGGATTGCATCTGCTATTGGTAAATTGTTCTTCTATATTTTGTTCTATATCGTATACGTATTTTGTCATACGTATTTCACACTTGTATCTTAGATTGCAGCACTTAACAAATAATTTTCGATCCATACAGTTTTCAAAGCGAATTTGATAAATACAAAATTACCCTGTATTGAAATCTTAATATAAAAGAAATACTGTGGAATCAAGTATATTTAAAACTTGAAGGTACGGTTACTCAATGAAACTGCACAGTGGCGTAACTAAGATTTTGCTCTGGGGGGTGTTCTGGGAGAGTGATCAACCTTATTACAATAAGAATTAAAAAAAACATTGAGCGTACCATAAAGTATAGTTGATTTGATTTTTATAGGACTTGCGGTATGCCTTGATTTAACTTCTTGGCAGTGTAGACCACCTAGTTACATTTAAGAATTTACTAAGTGATATTACAGACGTCTATTTAAATAGGCAAATAAATTAGCTAGCGTGGCATTTTATTTGCTTATGAACCAAAGTTAGAAATAATTATTTTCTAAATAAATAATAAGTTAGATTGCTTGTAAAACAAAATTGCAAGATATGCCTGTTCTTGCAATAACTCTAACCTATGAAAACATTAAATGTCATTTTGACTGTAAAAAATTAGTTAAATTGACACCAATATAATAAGAAATGGAATAAAATATGTATGTATGTATTATCGATAACCTCATTTACTTTGCGGTGTAGAGGCTGGTTCTTTATGCGCTTGCATCTGGCAGTACAATGCTCAACTTGCCCCGCATTCGGGATACAACGTTAGAGCGCGCCTTTTGTGCTTGCCCAGCAACCATTGTGTGAGGTGTGTATCATGGTGATGTATTTTGTTACGGTATAAATCGACTTTAACGATACCGCGCCGTCTCATACAAAAATCACGTAAAAGCTAAACGGCCGGTGCGGACGATAATTCTAACAAAATTGGGACAGATGACGCACCTGGGACCGCCGCCCTTCCCGTAACAAGATATGCCGGCTAAACATCAGTGGAGCGAGGGGTGGTCCTACACGAAATTACCTACGGGCAACGACCTAAGGGACGGTAAACAATGACAAAATAAATTGGGCGTTACCCGGTTTCATCAATGAGAACGAAAATGCCAAGATAGAGCCACTATGAAACCGGGAAATCTATGAGCCTACCTTCCAACTTTACACCTTGGCGAAATCCAAAGCTAAACGGGGATAGAATATTTGTGCACAGCCTCACGACTCCCGACACTGCAGCGACAAGCGCCCTAACTTACCTACGACTCTTAAGAACTCTCTTTCCAGGCTCCACCGTACATAAATCTGACACAGTATATAATTTAACCTGAAAATAAGCATGCACAAACACTTGCGGAAATCATAAGACAACGTTCAGTAAACCGATCTATTGGTCTAAGCAAATGGTCAAATAGGTACAACGGCGCCGACCTGGTCAGCGTACACAATGAAAACACATAAAGGGCCAAACCTATAAGCCCAGCTGGGAACGCTTTACCTCTAATCGACCAAACTACAGGCGATATAATAAAAGTTAGCACACAGCCAAGTTAAATAGTTTACAGGCGGCCTAAAAAAGAAGTGGCCGTTTAGCAAGTATGCACATGAATTATTAGCAAACAAGTAAGTTGATTAGTTTACAGGCGGCCTCAAAAAGGGGTGCCGTTCAGCAAATAGGCACAGAAATTATTAGCAAACAAATGAGTTGATTAGTTATTACAAGCTACACACACCTTATTGGTTGGTTTTGCCTGGCGTGCGTCGTGATTGTCAGGAAGCCTGCCACTGCAGCGAGCGGACTTCAGCCATAAGCGTGGGTGTCGTGCGGTCCGAATATTCTTTTAATTGGCAAGAACTGATGTGAAATTCTCACGGGGAAACAACGATAAACGGTCAAGACTGAAATGTTAGCCCGTTCTGCAGACTGAATCTCAACGTATCGCAAAGATGGCCCAAACGGCCCTCGAACACTTGCAAAACGGCGGTCATTCAATAAACCGGACACGCACAACCCCAAACAAACACCACCTAACGCCAAGACGGCTCCGCGAAGCCAAGCCAACGCGCTTCCCGCCAAACGCGCTCTGTCGCCTCACCACCTGCAGCCAATCCCGAAGCAGACAATCGTAAACGGTCTCACGCAACCCGACAGGCGATCCAGCTTACGACGAAAGACTGCGATGGAATGAAATTATTTAGAAAAATCTCACACTTGCTCTTATGGACTGCGCTACAAATTTGATCAAACAAACACGCTTCAACGTGACGAAACAATCCAGGGGCAAATAAGATGGCTTGAGACCAGAGCTGCTCATCGAACCTTCTAGCGAAAAGCTGTGTGCCAAATCTTAAAAATGCCAAATAAGCCAGAAAAAGTAATTATTAACGACAGAAAATTACAGCGGCCGTTATAACTGCTTGTACACAAACTGATGAACTATTGAGCTTGAAAATATGACAGGAAAAGCCTATATACAAGCAGAGTCAGAATGTTTGAACCGAAAATACTCCAAAATGTCGCATATTGGTAAAATTTAAAAATGTCAACTTATTCAAAATTTTAAAAATGGTTGAGTCCGAATTCCGAATGTAATAATTGATATTCAATCATACATTACTAAAATGTAATTTTAGACTTTTTTTTAAAGATGAATTTTAGTTATTCCTAAAGCCTCTGGGGGGTGTTCCGACACCCATATCACCCCCCATAGTTACGCCACTGAAACTGCATGTAAAAATATGCAAAGAGTTAGATGTATGACTATGAATGTGATACAAATCAATTGTATGTATACATATTGAATGAAAATATTTTCAGATGAGAATTTTTTACTCTAAAATAAAAAAAATCTGTAAATGGCTTTACTCAGAACTTCAGGCAACTAGGGGTAAAAATATCTTAACGTTTCTAATAATACTCAAACAATAAAAGGAAGCACTTGGTAATGCAAATTACATCAATTTTCAAATGAAAAAAGTATTGTAGACGGGATTCGAACTCAGCGCATACAGAAGGCATTTCAACGGGAAGCAAGCAGACCGTGCGCAGCGCACTCGTCGATTACACCCTTCCACGGAGGTATGCCTCATATCGCCTCGCAGCGGCTGCATTACATTCAACAGCTTATTGTTGCACATTTTTTTCAAAAATTATGCTGCATCTTTTTAGTTCCATTTTTGTCAATAGTTAAGCCTGAGCTAGATGAAGATTAATACTTTCCTCTATTTCTTAGTTAAAGCAAAATTTTATAAAATTTAATTTTTGAAAGGTGCTCACTTTGTATATATTTGATCGACATTTTTTCCGTTTCATGCCATGAAGACATATAATCCGCATGCACAATATCGTCTTCCTCCAACAGTTTTTGAGTTATACCGGTAACAGACCGACAGACTCTGAAACTTAAAGATCTGAAGAAATGTCGGAGTGTGAGTTTTTCGCGATACAATACTTCCTTCGTCCTTTCGACGAGGGTTTGCTAATTCATCCAATGCAAAATCTAATACCACTTGCTCCAATTAGTTATTCAAGCTAGAATAAATAAGAACACAACAATTGAGATAGTCGAGGTAGTTTAAAGAGTTATTGTAATAGTAAATAAAGTACAGATGATCGTATCAGGAAATTAAAATCAGGAAAGCCATTTTGAATGCCTGAATTAATGTGGAAGCTCTTTCGACTACACTATTTTTATGGAATTATTTTGTTGTTTAACATATATGGAAATAGGTACTTTACGGAAACCTGTTACATATATAACTAGACAAGCTTTAGAATACAGCATTACAGGGAAAAGAAAACCGGATGGACCAGCCTTAATATGGAAAAGAGGTATAGTGAAGGAGTGTGAAGCATGTAACATCATATGAAACGTAGTGAAGATAAGGACACAGAACAAACATACCCGGCAAGAATTTGTTTAATTTCCGTTCAGTCAAGAAGAAATTCTTTAACTAAATTCTGAAAGAAGAATCATTTAACCAAGTGGAAGTGAACGTTAGTACCAGTAAGGCTAATAACCTTACTGTCATTGACACGTTCGCCGTGGATGCCCTTAAGGGGGACCATACCCTTGGAGCATCAACAAAAGTTTTATGATGGAGGTCGCGAAAAAACCTTTTCAGAAGTAATAACTATACGAGCATACAGAGTGTTGAGTAACTGAACTGCATGAGAAACGATGACTTGCCACTTTTACAGATCGCGAAAATTCTAGTAACTAGTCAGCAAATAAACCAAGATTGAGGTATCCCAGTTAAGGAAGGGTTCGGCCTAAGGTGACACCGTGTGTGTAAGTGTGCATGCTACCATGATAATGTCCAGGCATTAGCCCACGTTATGCAAGCACAATGACCAATGATATTTCCAACGAAAGCCTATACAGGGTGAGCAGCATACAGTATTAAGTTTCGGTGACTTTAGCACAGCTATTCAACACGTTAATATTAGTAATGGTTAATGAATGGTCAATAGTTATAAAAAAGAAGCAACTACTGGCTCCAAAAAATCAATAGAAACCAAGAACAAATTCAACAGTTCTTCCGGAGAGGAAAACGAAACTGGTAACAGCAAAACAAACAAAGCCAGAAGCGCAATAACTATCCGGAAGATAGGTATATTAGAACATATTCACATAGTCTAAAGCACTAGATAGTAAAAAGATGGAATATCAGACATTCAGGCCAAAAAGACAGAAAAAAAATTGTTCAGATTTGTCTTGAAAGGACTGCATCATGAATCTGGTCTTGCTCTTGGACAGAAAGTTATAAATACTCATAACATTAAACATAAAACCATAAAAGAACATTTATCAAGGTACTACATTGACATTAAACCTACAGAAAATAGCATAGAAACGTAAAACTGAACTTATTTAGTAGTAACATCTTAGAATTAGAACCAGCGCATACAAAGAGGATCATCTTACAATGCACCAGATGTCAAGACTACGTATATACCAAGACCTATTGCCACAAAATATTTCGTAGCACTGGTGTGCCAGAAAACTACGTCATTCTTACAATGAAGGATAAGGATATCCGATCAATGTGATTAGGTGATGTTATTGAACTCCGGCTAGGGTAATGCGAAACAAGAGCATGCATTCATAAAACACGGTATGATACAGTAGAATGCTTTAATTATAATGGCGATCGTTTAGTAAAATAGCTACAGCAGATACCATATACCGCACTACGGAAGGAAAAGAACTCGCGACCACAAATACAGCCCAATAGATCTAACCGACGATTGTGACGTGTGTTATCATGCGAATTTCATTTGCATAGAACTAGTACATGTTTAATTTACAAGTCTCCATATTGTTACATCAAATTCAGGCTTTTGACACTTATGCATTACGTGACGCGAATGGAGACCAAGCAGAGTGTGAATCGATGTGCAGTTTCACTTTTTCCCCAATTCGTTTTAGTCAAACTTCGGCCAGCGAAGATAATCCGGAGACGAACAGCAAGTATCCCAGTTCCTACCTATACCCTACAGCGACATTTTAGGCGAAAGCAGCTTCTCGAGTTTGACATAAATTCCGCATGAATCGTTACAGCACCGTTTTCGACAAGGGTGATCACTGAGTCTTGTCCTATCCACGTCTTCCCCGAAGCATAGCTGAAGGTCTGCCATTCCAGCATTACCGAGCTTCACGAGTACCGGAGCGTAAGGTTAAGCAGCAGCCAACACTTACGTGGTGCGATTTCGCAGATCACAAATCGAAATAAGGTGAGCAGGCCATTCGATGAAGGCTCTCGCGCACTTTCATGTGCTGACACTTTGTTTCAGCCAGTTGACAGCAACTCACCTGTAACAATGGAATCCTTTTGGTTCTTTTTTGGCCGCTACGACCATTTTTCCTGCTGATTTAGTCAAATAACCGATCAGCCAACAAATTAAGCAAGCTTGTAGAAATGCTCAGCAAGGTCATGGAACAAATAAAAACGAGCCTCAACCTACAGTCTACCTTTTTGAACATGTCTCAGAGCAGGCCACGACGATAATTTTTTTAAGAATGTGGATAAAAAATTGGTTAAAAACCAGGTTTTGATGTTGGTTACAAATGAAGTTAGCAAGGCAACTCTGAACCAAAATTTCAATTTATTTTCAAAAATTGTTTATTAAACTTACCTTTGATAGTTTTTTTTTGCATTTTGAAGGTATATTTTACAAAATCTGGTAATAATTTGGCAAGTGTTCAAACAGCTATCAAAAGTGACGTTAGTGATATTTTTAAAGTTAAAGTTAGTACATTGTAAAAATATTAGAAGTCACAGCCTGTTCTGTCATGTTGAAAGAAGATACTATAAAGAGGCTATAATTACTTTCGATAGTAAACTTGCATAATAAATGAACACGCAAACTATAAAATAGTAATTTGAATTGCCAATGGACTCCATCAACACGTTCAAGAACTTAAAACGTCCATTTACGATACGACCAAAACATCGACATTATGGTATCGGAGACCCACTTCACATATCGACACTAACTACGCATCCCAAAATATAAATTATACCACACAAGGCACCCAGACGATAACGCATACGGAAGAACTCATACCAGAACATATCAAACATCATGAGAGGGAGAAATTCACCAGACTCTTCACAAGCCGCTAGTACTTCCGTTGAAGATGAACATGGATCAATAGCCATATTTGTAATCGATTTTCGTCAAAGCGGAATAACAGGAAGGAACATCTTGATTGGCGCAAAAATCGGCTCACCGCCTCGTTTTGGCAGTCAAACTCGTTTCGTTAAGATGATCATAATCAAACTTGTATCGTTAATATCTATAGCAGAACGGACTTATTGTTGAAACTTTTTGACTCTTTTATGATATTACTCTGTATCTGTTGAGTACCATTTTCATCACGTT